>JAOQMP010000001.1:22468464-22481458 GCA_027563575.1 Erythroxylum pedicellare
TAATATATTATTAACAAGTCATAATGTTAATACATGAATCACATATGTCCATTGGTCTAGGGCACACTACTAACAGTCCCTACAAAAATTAAACTTCTTTTTTGTTAGTATTTTAGTTTCAAAATCAGAAGGATTTTTCTCACCTTTTATTTTCTCTAGATTGAAGGTTCCCTTGACGATTTGGTCTCTAACGAAATGAAAACACATATCTATGTTCTTGGATCGTTCATAGAGGACTGGATCTCGACTCAGGTACCATGTTCTTTGACTGTCCGTATATAGTACTAGTGTTGTGATTTCTGTGTTAATTTCCTTTAAAATTCCTAATAGCCATGCTAGTTCCTTTACTCTTTCTGTGATTGCATAATACTCTGCCTCTGTAGTTGATAAACTAAACACTGATTGTTATTGTGATTTCCAGCTTACTGTGTTTGCTGATAGTGTAAAAATATATGCTGAGATTGACTTCCTTGAGTCCTTATCTATTGCAGAATCAACATTCACATAGCCATATAGAGACAGGTAATTGCATTTGATTAGCTCCTTTTAGAGAAGCATAACCTATAGTTCATTATTCTAGATATGTATCTAAGAACATTCTTGAGCCCTTGCTAGTGTTCTAAACCAGGATTGGTCAGGAACTTACTTAGGATACTAATAGCATAGGCTAAATCAAGCCTTGTGCATAGCATAAGGTACATTAGACTTCCAACACCTACATCATAGGGATAGTGAGTCATAGCCTTCTATTCTTCTTCAGTCTTAGGACACTTGTCAGAAACCATCTGCAAGTGTGATCCTAAGGGTACTGAAGTAGGTTTAGCTTGTTCTATATTGAATTGAGCTAGGATTTTTCTTATGTAATTCCTTTGAACAAGCCAAAGTTTTCCTTCCCTCCTATGTCTGATTATCTGCATTCCTAGAAGCTTCTAAGCTTCTCCTAGGTCTTTTATTTCAAAGTGAGTGCACAAATCAGTCTTCACTTCTTAAATTCTATTCAAGTCCTTCCCTGTGATGATAAGATCATCTACATAGACTAGCATAAAAACAACTTTAGTCATTCCTAGATCTTTATAATATAGGCAGTAATCATATGAACCTCTGATGAAGTTCATACCAGCAGCAACCTCATGGAACTTCTTATTCCATTGTCTAGGAGCTTGTTTGAGCCCATATAGGGATTTTTGGAATAGGCAAACATAATCTAGCTTATTTTTATCCTCAAATCCGACTGGTTGCTTCATATAAATTGTCTCCTCTAGCTTTCCATATAAAAAAGCTGTCTTGACATCCATTTGATAGATTTCCCAGTCATATAAAGTTGCTAGAACTAGTATAAGCCTAATTGTCTTGAATTTGACTACTGGAGAGAATATCTCCTTGTAATCTATTCCTTTCTTTTGCCTAGATCCCTTAACTATAAGCCTAGCCTTGTAAATTCTAGGTTCTGATTCTGGTACTCCTTCCTTTAATTTGAACAGCCATTTGTTCTCAATTAATTTGGCTTTATAAGGTCTAGGGACTAAAGTCCAAGTCTTATTCTTCATCAATGAAGAATATTCCTTCTCACAAGCTTCTTTCCATTGTTTTGCATCTTTGCTTCTCATAACTTCATCATAAGTTTCTGAGCCTTATTTTCTACATTTTCAGCCATGAAGCATGTAAATTCAACCAAGTCTAGTTCTGTTTATCTTCTGTTAGGAATTCTAATTCTTGGTTGCCTATCCCTTATGAGTTGATAGTCATGTAGGTTTTCCTGAGTATCATTCGAAGTTGGGTGTGAAGTTTCCCCTTCACCCTCATCTTCTACCTCTTCTCTCCTTTCTTCATACTGTGTAGTATTTTCTATGGACTCCACATTTTCAGATTGTGTAGTATCATCTTCTTCAGGTTTTGGTGGTACATAAAATGGGACTGAATGGTTCAATGACCCTAGGTTTTCCTGAATTTCCCTTTGGAGGTCAAAATTGGAGGAATTCTCAGCAGAGAGAATTCATCTTCCTTGAAGATGGCATCTCTGCTTATGATTGTTTTGTAAGCTCCCTTTTGGAGTAGTAAGATCTTATATCGCTTTACACCTTCTGGATATCCTAGGAAAACTCCATTGATTGCTCTAGGTTCTAATTTTCCTCTTTCTGATGTGCATAGGCTGCACATCTGAAAGTCCTAAGGTGGGTGAGTTTTGGTTTCTTACCACTCCAAATTTTCTTAGTAGTCTTGTAATCATTAGCAGAGGTTGGAAGCTTATTAATTAGATAGGCTACTATCCTAATTGTTTCCCCCATAGAGAATGTGAGCAACCTGATGAGAGGAGCATGCACCTTGTCTTTTCTAGGAGAGTTCTATTTAACCTTTCAGCTACTCCATTCTGCTGTAGAGTAGCTATTACTATTTTATACCTTGGGATTCTATTCTTACTGTAGTATTCTTCAAATTATTTGTTACAATACTCCAATCCATTATCAGTCCTTAGGCATTTCAGTTTCTTCCCAGTCTGATTTTCCATAGGAGTATGCCATCTTATGAAAATTTCTAGTGCTTCATCGTTTCTCATCATAGGATATACCCAACATTTTCTTGATCTGTCATCAATTATGGACATAAAATGTAGATTCTCTCCTGCTGTGGGGACTTGAGCTGGCCCCCAGAGATCACTGTGAGCATACTCCATGATCTTTATGGCTCTCTGAGCTCCCCTTTTCTAGCACACGAGATTCACAAAATTCTAACTTCTGTAGGTTCTGTACAGGAATTAGACCTTGCCTAGAAAGATGGAACAAGCATTTGTTTCCTGCATGGCCCAACCTTGCATGCCATTGCTTGGTTGGTTCATGGGTTCCATTCTCTGAAATTTGATTTATTTCGGTTGATCCTATAGCATAGTATAGCCCAACCCTTTCTACTCCTCTAATGATGACTCTACCATCCCTTAGGATTTCTCTGAGTCCATCTTTAGACCTGATATGAAAACCTTGCTTATCAAACAAGCTTTCAGAAATCAGGTTTTTTCTTATTCCAGGCACAAATATGACATTTGTGAGGGTCCTTCTCTTTCCATCAAATATGTTGATGGAGACACTTCCAATGCCCTTTATCCTTTGTTACCTAGAATCTGCCATTTTAACCTTGGTAGTGACTAGCTTAAATGTAGTAAGCCAGTTCCTATGAGGAATGACATGTATAGTGCATCCTGAATCAAAAATTCACTCTCTACTTAGGTCCTCACTATCCTTAGTGATAGCCAAAGTTTCATCTCCACTAGAATCTTCTAATTTCTCAACATTTCCTAAAACTCCACTTTCAGTTGCCTTATCCTTCTTCTTCTTTCTACAAATCCTTGCAAAATGTTCCTCCTTATTACAGTAAAAGCATTTTCTCCCTTTTTCCGTTTTCTTCTTTTCATCACCTTCCTTAGAGTGTTTTTCTTTCCCACTTCCCTTCTGCCACTTTCCTTTCTCACTATTTTTCTTATGAGATTTATTCTCATGATTATTCTCTACAAATATCACTTCAATCTCTTTCTTAAAAGGATTAACTTCCACTATTTCTTCCATTAGAGAATCTAACACCCTCTTTACAATAAGAGATTCTCCACTAGTATGCTTAATTACCTTCTTGAATGCATTAAATTTAGAAGGTAATGCTTTTAGGATTACTAAAACTTGATGTTCCTCAGATATTTTCTCATCTGTAGCTTATAAATCTTGAACTAGCTTAAAGAAATAGTCTAGGTTATCATCTAAGGAGACAGAAGTGTTCATCTTGTAGTTAGCAAGATTGTGAAGGAGTTTTATCTTGTTAGGAAGACATTTCTTGGCATACAATTCATCAAGCTTGATCCAAATCTTTTGTACAGTATTACAATTCTGCACTTTTCTTATCACTGTTGGTGATAAGTGGAACATTAACTTGCAATGTGCAAGTTTTTGCATCTTTAGGTTCTTTATTAGATTAGTCTATAGATCATACTGATTATCTATAGCACCATAAAAGTCATATGATTCAAGAAGAGCTTGCATCTGGAGTTTCCAGATGGTAAACTCTTCTTTACTAGTAAAAACTTCCATTTCCTTTCCTACCATGTTTACTGTAGTGTAAAGAACTTAAAGACTTTTACTTACTGACTGTTCTTGATGATTCTTGATGCTTGAAGAGTCCAAGAAATGCCCCAGGAAGTGTTGATTGCTCTAATACCACTTCTGTTGGGATATTACTGCTATACTGTTATCTTTCAAACACAAACACTTGATAAGCCTTGTTAATTTTGCAGATTAGTGAATGTAGAAAAGTAAAGAAGACAAGATTTTACTTGGTTCAATAGTATAACACTATCTACATCCAAGGCTCCCACTTTCAATGGTGAATATTTCGCTAATATGAAGAAGGAAAAGAAGAAAACTGATACAAAGATTGAGTGTATGTTCTACACTTGCAATGAGCCCTTCCAAACTCTCCTAGTACCCACAGGTGTGTACTCTAGCACTCTCTGAACTTTTTCTTACTCTCTTTTGCAATTTCAAATACTGAATACAAGGTAAATTGAAAATGAAGTTTTCTGAATGTGTTCTCCTTTGTCTGATGCTTCTACTTCCTTTTTATAGTTGAAGAAGATGATAGCCTTCGGATTAACATGCATGGATCAGATGCTTGTCATATGCCTCCTACGTGATTCATTAAAAGGTTCTTCCTCCTTCTGTCTGCGTTTTGAATTGGTGAAGCTGTGTTTTGTATCTGCTTTAGTTGTAATTAACATCATAGTGTATTAAAAATTATGCTATAATACTACTGTGTTTTGAGTTCATTGATTTTAGACATCTGTTTTGTCTTTCATCCCCCCGTGTTTAGGCTTTAGTTTCTGTCTTTAGCTGATAGATGTTTCAAGAATGTTTTTCCCTCTTCTCTCTTCAATACTTCAAACACCATCACACACTCACTGCTATCTTCAATTTTTCTTGTATTTCTGTCGAATCTAAGTGAAGATTGCTGGAGTGTTAGTGATTTTTATCACAACATGCTTCTTATCCTGTAATTGCAAGTGACAGTAAATTGCCATTTGAACTTATTCAACAACAGTAGATAAGAATCTCAATGATACACGAATTCTGAACAATTTCAATATTACCAAGTTCAACGTTACGCTGTTTTATTATTTGAACTTATTATTAACTTTAAACATTACAATAAGCTTGAATTATGGTCTTTAGTAACTTATTAACTAAACGACCAATAAGAAAAAGATGAATTATCATCGTTAGCATATAGAAGAGAGCGATTATATATATAGCCTTTTGAGTGTCAATCTCTTTGACTCAATTGTTGATGGCGATTATCCATTGAATATAATAATCACAGGATGACTGCGTTAATTGCCTGGTCAAGTTAATTAATTTGTGTGTGTATATGTAGAGCAAGTTAATTAATTGATTGTCATCTTTCATTCTGTACTTGTTATATGTAACCTCAATCATGCATCAACAGAAGGATAGCGAATAACGAAGAGGCAGTAAACTAGCAGCATTACTAGTTAATCTATGATATAGTAATTAACTATGGTGAACTCTAGCTATAAATGGATTGCATCAGGCTGAGCTTTATTCTCATCATCTTTTTTCACATAAAGTGAGATTATGATCCATAGTGATTACAGTAATTAATCATGTCATAGTGATTGAGTGATTGTTACTATAGGAGCTCGATACCGGGATTATCTGCACTATAGACTCTTGTGACCACTAAAGTTCGTTAAAGCTGATGGAGGTAGGGATCATATCAGGTTAAATTAGATCCTCAAATGTATTGATCTATTTCAAGCTCTCTATTGCTTCTGTCATCATCTTTTTGGCAGTGTTTGATTAATTGATAAAGAAAATACCTATCTTGATATTTTTTCCCTTAACATTTCTCAGTTGCTATTCAGCAATGTGGATTCCTTGGAGTATTATATAATTTTCTGGGAATAAATGTCTTATTCCTTTCCATAACTACTGCAATGATGTGGACTTAATTATTTTCTATTTTTGGGGCTGTTTAAGTATGGATTTACGGTTGCTGCACTGTCTTATGTCTCGGGTGCATTAAACTTCCATGCCGTAGTACATCACATTGCCACCAAAAAAACAATGTTTTGTCCACCTTTCACTATGTCATCAGACAACTTTACTATGTAGCCATGGCCTTTTGCCAAAAATTAACGTAGTTACTCCAAAATTTTGCTAAACGTGGTTCAACAACGTTATTGTCAAGAGGCTGTACTTTGGAGAAATCTATGATCAATGAAAGCTTTAGAAAACCTTGGTTAGACTAACAATGTATATGCTTATTATAGATAATTCGTGAAGTTCTTCACAATAAGTTGTTCTTTTCTTCTTTCTTATAAGTGACTATAGTTATAAAAGATTTTAGAGATAAAAGGTACATTCCTATTTATCTGAATTGAAATTTCAATAAACATAAAACTAATGACTCTTTGCATTCCTATCATGCATTAATTTATGATTAAAGTGATTAAAAGTAATTACTTTTTGGAAGAAAAATCTATATTAAGTGAAACCTGAACGATCCTATTAACCAATGTTATTCCTTTGATCCTTGATTTGGGCTCTTGCAAGTTGTAATTCTCTTGTTCCAAACATTGCACTGTTATAGTCAATATCTTTTGGGATGTAATTGCGCAACTGCTGACGAGTACCAACATTTATATAATTACATAAATATGATATGTTTGATTCGGGATTCATGCTACCGAACAAAAGCTGCAGTCCTTTTTGGAATTGCCATCTTACAATGTTAGAGAAGTTGTACAGGAAGGCTGTTCGTATATTTGTTACCGTAGAGTATTTTCTTTATATATTGGATCTGATCTGACCCCCAAGAAATGAAGTACCTGTTTAACGAAATGTCATGAGAATGACTACCCCCACAATATAATACTTATACTATGCCCCTTCTACATCATATAGCTTTGTACTTGACCATGTCTGAGCAAACATGAGAGCTCATATCCTACAGAAGGTGCTCTGTAGACTCTACAAATCAGAAGAAGAGCTTCCCAATCACACATGGACATAACTCTCTTTACTCCAAAGGACATGCACACGCACTTCTTCACTTCCCACCAGCAGAGCCATGATCAGATAGCAGTTCTCGACATGCAAAGCAATAGCATCAACAGCAATAATCAGCCTCAGAACAGCCACACGTCGACGAGTCGTTCATCGGATTCAGGTGAGCCTAGCGATTCGAGTAACAAATGGGCAGGAAAGCTTCTTAGGGAGTGTGCAAGAGCCATATCCGAGAAGGACTCCACCAAAATTCATCACCTTCTATGGATGTTGAACGAGCTTGCTTCACCTTATGGAGATTTTGATCAAAAATTGGCATCTCATTTCTTACAAGCTCTCTTTTGTAAAGCCACCGAATCTGGCCAACGTTGCTTCAGAACCTTAAATTCGGCAGCTGAAAAGAGTCACTCCTTTGGTTCAGCCAGAAAGTTGATACTGAAATTCCAGGAGGTGAGTCCATGGACAACTTTTGGTCATGTAGCTTCAAATAGTGCAATTTTGGAGGCTCTAGACGGGGAAGCCAAACTTCACATCATTGATATTAGCGATACCCTTTGCACTCAATGGCCTACTCTACTAGAAGCCTTAGCCACAAGAAACGATGAGACGCCACACTTGAAGCTCACTGTTGTAGCAACAACTAGTCTCGTAAGATCAGTCATGAAGGAAATAGGCCAAAGAATGGAGAAGTTTGCTAGACTAATGGCAGTTCCCTTCGAATTCAATGTTATAAGTGGGCTAAACAGTCTAAGAGAGCTCAGCAAGGAAGGATTAGGTGCTCAAGAAGATGAAGCTATTGCAATTAATTGTATAGGAGCATTAAGAAGAGTGGAGGTAGGGGAAAGAAGTCAAGTGATTCGAAGGTTTCAGTCACTCAATCCGCGGGTTGTCACGGTTGTTGAGGAGGAAGCTGATTTCACTAGCTCAACATATGACTTCGTCAAGTGTTTTGAAGAGTGTCTCAGATATTACACACTGTATTTTGAGATGCTAGAGGAAAGCTTTGCGCCAACAAGTAATGAAAGGTTGATGTTGGAGAGGGAGTGCTCAAGAAGCATGGTTGGAGTTTTGGCTTGTGATGAGGAAAATGGAGGAGAGTGTGAGAGAAGGGAGAGAGGAAACCAATGGTCGAGAAGACTCCAAACAGACTTTTCGCCGGTGGGATTTAGTGACGATGTCGTAGACGATGTCAAGGCGTTGCTTAAAAGGTATAAAGGTGGATGGTCACTTGTGCTCCCCCAAGGAGAAGAATCAGGAATTTACTTGACTTGGAAGGAGGAACCTGTAGTGTGGGCTTCAGCATGGAAACCCTAGAAGAATGTTGCCCACCAAAGCATCATTTTATGTTATTCTCTATACGGGGTAGCAAGGCTTAATTAGCACCAGAAACATACTGTCACAATTGTTAACAAGTTTTTGGATGAGTATTCAATTTTCTCATCATTTGTAGCTTATCCTAGGTCCAAAATTTCCCAACTTATGCTTTATGCTTGGGAGTTTGTGTTGCTTTTTGCTGCTTTTAGATCATTGTATTTGTTTGAAGGTGTTTGCACTTACGCCTCTGTTTCAGTTTCCCACTCCTGAATTTCTTTTTGGATTGCTTCCTTGGTATCTTTTGTGTTAAACTTTAGTGGACATACGGTAATAGGAACTAGAATTATTAGACGTATGATTTAACTATATTTACTCTTCTTGCTTGATTTAACTATATTAATGGTATAACTAAATTCAGCGCTGGAAAGAAGAAAAGAAAATATTTGGTCTAGTTAATCAATGAATCTGAAATTTTAATATTGATTTAATATGAGTGGCCTGCAAGGCCCTCGATCGATTTGTTTGGACTTTGGAGAAAGCATATTCAATGATGGTACGATTCCCGAACTTAACATATATATTATTATATAGTGTCAAACAGAATATATGGTTTGTTAAAACGATGTTTCCAAGTGATCATACAGTCATCATCTCATCAATATTCTTACGTAAAAGAACACAAGTCATAATAATTGTCACTGTTTTCCTTCTTTATTATCAGTCCAATGTATTAAAACGATCGTTATTAGACATTCTCTTGTTATAATCAACTATCAAGCCGCCCCACCTAAAATGACAATCTAACACGACCCACATCTTATTACTCATTTTCTTCATCGTCAACATATATACGATTCATTCAACCTTTGTTAAAGTTTCATGCTTACCCAACTTCCGAGAACATATGTTCTTGTCAAACTCTAGTACTATACACCTAAGGTATTCCTTTTGCTTTACAAGACAAGCTTAATTAATATATAACACGTAAAAAAGTATAACTGCATTGCATATTGAATACATTAAAACCAAGTATTTATAGGTTCAATATATATCTTTTATAAACTGTTTTAGCACATTTTTATTGCATAAAATGACAAACTTAATTAGAAAAAGAGGAGCTCGTACATAAGATTTTTCACAAATTGAATAGTAAAAGAAATTTGAAGTACTCAAAGAATGATGGGTAATTTTTTTGGTTGGTTTCTATTGGATGCAGAAAAGTATTATGAAATAAATATGCCTCATATATTAAGTAGTATCCGATAGTGCATCACTTTCTCAACAAACTGTCGGTAAGAACATGGTTAACTAATTAGTAGAGAGTTGAGAAAAATTAGGAGAGACAACAAGATGATGAGATAACATATACCTAAAATTGACACAAAGAGGGGGAATAAGGAATCGGAGAGGGACCAAGAAGAGACCTTGGTGGCGAACATATAGAATACCAACTAAATCCCACGTTTGCCTTTTGTGTCTAGTGATTCAAATAGCATATTTGCTTTTAATTACCACGCCACATATTCTATTGACTTTAGGCCAACATTATATAGTGGGAAACAACTTTCTACATTAAGATAAGACTCGTGCTTCTCCCCTTACATATATTTCAGTGAACTATTATGAACGGTATATATAAATACATGTATGCTTTCGTCATTCAAACATGGTCAATTGTCGACACCAACCCTTTTGTGGTTTGGTAGCTTTTCATAACTTTTCTCTGAAAATTAAAAAGAATATATATTAAATTATAACAAAGCTAGTACTCGATCCTAAACAAGGATCATACAATCACTATGTACAATAAATACAATATATACATTATATTAACCACATTTCCTTAATCTGTTGGCTAATTGTGCTTTGCTTTCCATAACTTGGTCGCTATAATAATCAAATTTACATATTGAATCATCACCCTGTTGGTTTATACCCTACAATCAATCGCCTTGGTTGTAGTTTAGGGACAAATTATTCAAAAGACATTCTTTATTTTGTACATATTTAGATGTATATAATAAAGTTCATGGGATAATTGTACATTGCAAATAAAATTATAATGAGATTCATAATATATTTATGTATTATTCTTAAATGTTCCTAGTCATTGTTCTATTAAGATTGAACATTAATAGAACGGAAAAAGACTAGCATACGTTTTATTTTTTTATGAAGGAAGTAATCGATCTCATGGGCTAAAGTATAGAAATACTTAAACAAACGTATGGGTGCTTGCTAGCGATCAAGTTCACTGAATAGACTCAATATGAGAAATTTATTTGGAACATTACTTGTATGTCTATGGAATTCTCATTGTGATGATTGTATAAGTAATCCTTTGACTTGAGGTCATCAAAGTTATCTTATATGGGGATTGCTATGTTTTGATACTATTTATGATCTATTTAATCATAGGTCATTTAATCGGTAGTCATTAGTTGTAGCATGAACTATATCGAGATAGTTGAGTGATCAAGATAAGATTCATCACCCTAAAGTAATTAGGGATAATGTTATGTTGTTCTCAATTAGTATTAATTAAAGAAATCCTTGGCTAAGGTGAAATGATGTGTTGTAAATAGTTTACAAATGTCATTAATTGAATTGATAGCTAATGGCAGAGAACTAATATGATTAGATTCAAATAGAGTAGACATTAATTTCAAGCTCTATGTCTAATCAGAACATTGTATGATGAAAGGATTGAATTGTATAGAAAAATTAAGCACAGAAAAGTTAGTCAAAATCACTTTGAGATTCCTATATATTTAGGTGGTCGTGATGCATTTCTAGATGCCAATCTTGATCTATGATTATAAAATTTTTAATTGGATAATTAAAGATAAATTAAAAGGAGTTTTAATTTATCTAATTTTAATTATGAATTAAAACTAGATTTTATAATCATGGCCAGCATATTTGGGAACCTAATGGGTCTCACATATAAAATGGGTTGAAGAGAACAAAGTTAATTTATTCAAGTTAGCCTTGATTGTAAAGTTTGAGAAACTTTTTGAGTAAATATAAGATATTTAAAAAATAAGGATCAATATGAGATATTGAATCTTATATGGGCATAATTGGTATTTAATTATAATTATTTATAATTATAATTAAAGTTTAATTGAAATTAGAAATTAATTTCAATTAAATTACTAAAACATCCAAAGCTTATTATAAATAGGCTTGAGCTCTATGGAGTTAGTACTTCTTGCTTAACCTTCTCTATAAGAGTTATAGAGTTCTCTCAACCTATTCTGTGAATATTGTTAGAGGCTGGAAGCTTGTGTGGCTACGGTGGTTGAGACGAATCAGTTTTAGAAACGGTTCATGGGATACAACAAGATAAAGATCAAGCTTCGAAATAAGGTAAGAATTAAGTTTTCGCTATAATATCCCATTTTTTGGGAATATGCTTAGGGTTTAACCCTAGATAAAATTTTACATATACATGCATAACATTAGCATTCATACACGAATTGATATTTGTGCACATTACAAGTTAGCATATGCACTCAGTTGACATATTTCGGGGTATGAAAAATGTTAAGTGATTATGATGTGAATTGTGTTTTGATGTCTTGAATTTTGGTATGATCGGATTTCAGTTATAAAATTGGAATCAAATGTTATGGATTGGACAACTGATAGATTAAAATGTACATTCAGACTAGCACAAATTCCAAGTGGTAGGATAAAATGATACATGAAAAATTTAGAGGATTTAGCCTATAATTGAGTGACATTTGGCATAGTTAAATTGGTGACAAATGGACTACTAACTAATTGACCAATGGATCAATCATTATGTAACAAATGGGCTGGTAAGTGGATGAACAATGACATAGTTGATTAATGGACAAGTAACCTAGTTTGTTGGAGACATTTGGCAGCACCTATGCTTGATAAGTGCTGAACATGCCAGAAGACATGTGGCTATTCAATTGTATGACACCTAACACCTTAGCTGGTGAGTTTCTGCAGGAGTGAGTTTCGTTCAACACATTTCTCTTCTTCTTTCTTCTCACCCACCACTGAAACCCTCACTTCTTTCATCCCCCTGTGTACGTTCATGCTTATGTCCAATTGCTATAAAAAAATCCATGTTTTACCCTCATAAAATTAAGTGAAAGATCAAATGGAAGTTGCTCACATGTTCTTACTTAAATCCAACCAAGTTCTACCTTGAATATGTGATGTTTCTGCTTGCTTGGAATACTGAATTGACTTGATCTTTTCAATTGGAATTAGAGTTAAAAATGTAGTTTGACTTAGGAAAATTTTCTGAGGTGTTTCGAGAGAATTATGTTCCTAAGATTTATTTGGATAGAAAGATGAAAGAGTTTTTGGATCTGAAGCAAGGCATGCTCAGAGTGGTAGAGTATGAGATAAGATTCAATGAGTTAATGGGGTAACAACAGTATTGATCCCAACAGAGGAAGACAAATGTAGAGGGTTTGAGGACGGGTTGAACATGGAGATCAGAACAAGTTTAGCTATTTCTAATTCAGGTAGTTTTACAGAACTACGAGCGGCCTCGATCAGAATTGAGCAGTTGTTAAAAGATGGTCAGAGAGTGTAGCACCCCACTCTCGCAAGATCCGAACCCGACATTG
>JAOQMP010000001.1:22507337-22519442 GCA_027563575.1 Erythroxylum pedicellare
TGGTTCCTTTTAACTAGATATATAATGCTCACACAAATAAAACCAAACTCTTTTGTTTTATTAATAATAAATATTTTTGTTACAAAACTGTAACTGAAGAAGATAAAGTTACATATAAATACACTTGCTTTCCAAGGCACTATATTTACGTAACTCCAACAGACATCTAATATTTGGACTAACCATGTATATAGGTTGAGAATATGCATAGTGAATAAAAGCTTCAACTCCTTCAACAAACTCAAGATTAGTGAAACCATCAAGTGTTAATAGTTTATACATCCAAAATCTATGGGCATTACTTATCTATGCAAAACTGTTATTTCAAAAGCGAGAATTAATCATATTGAAGTTCAAGTAATCATGTTTGATTAATCACCTGCAAGTTGATTTCTAAAGTTTGATTTTAAATAAGCACTATAGTATGTGGCATTGTTTACACCTTAAATTGAGAAAGCAAGTTCTCACTATGACTCTTAGGCTCATGGAATTTTCACCGATAAGCCTCATAGGAGCCGCATCATAGGTTTCTAGCCTGTATATCATCCTAGGTGTTTATTATACCTCAAATCATTATGATTTTTTTATAACTATACAACTTATGACTTCTTTAATTTTTTGATTCAAGTTCATACACTATGTTCGAATTGAAAGAAACACTAAGGTACATGGCATTGTTATATCAAATGAATCAAGAAAGTAAGTTCTCACTGTGACTCCTAAGTGATAGGTGTAGATTTCATTGTATTTTTATAGGTAATTTTATATGCGCTTAGTGGTTAAGTTGATTGTTTAGTTTGTGTTTAGCTTAAGATTTGTGTTAGTTCATAAACATTTATGTTTTAAGTGTTCTTTAGGTGAGAACATGTTTTGAGCTTCAATTTTATATATATGAGATGTCGTGATGAATTTGTTAGTGCTTTAGGGCATTTGGAAGAGTTTTGAAGGAGACCAGAACCAAAACACAAGGTAACAATTGTGGGGGACCTAGCACGATCTTGACAGATGCACCAACATTAGGCCACGATCATGGCAAATATGCCATTCAAGCATAGGACCACGATCATGGGGGACCTATCATGATCATGATAGAAGCACAAACATTAGGCCACGATCATGACAGAAGCTCTAGCATAAGGCCATGATCGTAAGGGATCTGCCACGATCATGACAAAGAGCAAATAACTAGGCCACAAACATAGCTTGCACGTAGACAAATGTGGAGTCACTTTTAGATTCAAGTTTTCGAGGGACATTTTAGACAATGCATACCCCATAAAGAAACTAGGGCTACCTTACTTGGTAAAGACTATAAAAGGATTATGATATAACCCTATAATGGACTCTACATTCTGCCTACATTTGGAAACCCAAAAAGAGAGAGAGAAAAGGGGAGGAAGAAAAGGATGGTTCTAACGTCGAAGTTTCCTAGAGTAGATGATCTCCCAATGTTGTTGCTTTCATGAATCATTCAACCAGAGTTTCATTTCCTCCCTACTTATCTTTTTATTCATTTAATGTCAAAGATTGAGATGGGTTGTATGGATATGGATTTTGAGTTATTCTTGATGTTCTAACTTTTCTTTAGGATTTTGCTTATTTTTAATGTTAATTTAGTTAAATTGTGTTTCTTTGAATTAGGTGCCGTGATTGATTAATATATTTGCATGTTTGGGTAACAAACTAAGTGGGTGAACCAAATAAAAATGATTAGATTAGATTAATGAGAGTTAGCTGATGTTATTGACCACTTAATCAATCTAGTCGGTAATTTCATGGAGAGAGATCCCGTGCAAAACCTGATTGTTTATTAGAGAACTTTAGAACTAATTAAAATTGTGGGTAATTTGTGAATTGAGAGATAGCAAGTCTATAATTTGATTAGGGTTTACAATTTAGGGAATAATTATAACTCGAGAGAGAGTAATCAACTCTATGATCATCTAGAACTGACATTCTATAAACACATGAAAGGTTAGATTAACATTGATGATAGGTAAATTCCCCTCTCCCATAACTTGATTAATTCTCTTTACGGATTTCCATTATTAGATTATTTGATTGTTGCTAGTTTGTTTTGATTTTTTTATTTTATGTTGTTATTCAAATTTGAGTTTTGAACAAAACACAACTGAAATTAAGTGGTGCCTAAGCACAATCTCATAGGAAGATATCTACTTTTTACTACAAGTAACAACCCGTATACTTGTAATTTTTAGCTCAAAATAAGTAATTGGTTTTACAATCAACACATTTTTATCGCCTTGCCGAGGATTTTTTTGTTAGCACCATTTTTAGTTTAGGTGACTTTGATTTAAGAATGTTTAATACCTTTGCTTGGATTTTTCCAGATGTATGAACATAAGGAGCACAAGAAGGTCTAACAAGTTTAGTGAAGACAAAATCTTCAGATATTACAAGGCACGAATGAGAGCTAAGACAAAATAAAAAGGAATATGGTAGAAGAAGGAGAGCAAGGAGGAGCTGAGAGGACATTAATGGACTTTATGAGGCTAGGTTTCAATCCTAAGGAATTGCAAGGCTAGCGATTCAAGCCAATAATTTTGAGATCAAGCTGGCACTCCTCAACATACTTTAAAGTAGTGTGTAATTTTATGGGTTGTCCAACGAAGATCCCAACACCCATCTTGCAAATTTCTTAGAAATTTGTGATACCTTCAGGTTTAATGGGATGTTGGATGATGTCATGAGGATGAGATTGTTTTCTTTCACCTTGAGACATCGGGCAACGACATTAAATAATTCACTCGGTTTAAGCCAAATCACTACTTGGGAGCAATTAGCCCAAACTTTCCTGGGTAAGTATTTTCCTTTGACCAAGATAACAAGAATCATGAAAGAGATCATTAACTTTCAATAAAGTGATGGGGAGTCATTGTATGAAGCTTGGGAGAGATTCAAGGAATTATAAAGGAGCTACCCCTATCATAACCTTCCGAGGGAATTTCTTTTGCAGACATTCTACAATGGTGTAACTCAAAGAACAAGGGGAACAATAGCTGTTGTTACAAGAGGATCTTTGATGAGGAAAATCATTTATATAGCTTATGAACTTTTGGAAGAGTTGGTGAGTAACAATTGTATGCCGTCAAATGAAAGGAGTAGACAAAGGTCCAAGGCGCATCTGCACAATAATTTCACTTGACTCAGTGACATCCTTGAAAGCATAGATTGCTGCCCTCACCAAGCAGTTAAGCAATATGCAAGGAGCTTCTTTATCCACAGTCAAGACCATGTAAGTACAATGTGAATTATATGGACAAGACAACCATAACACGATCGAATATTTCTTGCTAGGAGCAAGTGGTGTAAAACAAGTAAATTACTTGGCTCAACTGCAATGAGGTAATAATCCATACTCTAATATTTATAATCCTAGGTGGTAAAACCACCCAAATTTTTATGGAGTACTAACAATGAAGGTGGCCAAGTGAGAGCACAAGGACCTCCTAGATTTCAGCAAGACCATCTTGGATCTTTAGAGAAAAAATGGACAAGTCAATGGATGTATTGGGTTCAAAGTTCTCAAGCTTAGAGGAAGGAAAAAGAAGATAAGAAGAGAGTCATAAGAGAATATAGGCAAAGTTTTACCAGATTGCTAAGAACCATGCTTTATCCATCCATAACTTGGAGGTATAGGTAGGTCAACTTGCTAAATCTTTGTCTTCTAGGAATGTAGGAAGTTTACTAAGCAACACTGAGCTCAATCTAAAGGATCAACTCAAGGTGATCATACTTAGGAGTGGCCAATAATTGAAGGAGTCATGTGCTCAAAAAGATAGAAAAAAAAGGAAAATGTAGAAAAGAAAGAAGAAGAGAAGCCATATGTACTACCACAACCCTACAAGCCTAAGATTCCATATCTGCAGAGAGTGAGACAACATCAAATCGACATTTAATTCTACCTACACCAAACCTTTTATTGGCCCCTAAAATTTTTTTTCTTTTTCTTGATGAATAAGTATGATTTACATCAATTATAAGGTCTTTATGAAATTTTTGGAGTTAATTGTTATGTGGATGTTAGAAAGATTACATGATATAGGTTGATTGAATTAAAGTGTTAAAGTTATAAGTATGTTCAAGGGTAATTTTGGCAAGGCAATTAAGGATAAAGAACATAAGGCATATAAGCAAAGATTTGAATTAACTTAGAGTTAATATGGTGCTTAAGAAGGTTAAAGGAGTTAGGAGGAAAATGAAAGAAAGGGCAAAATAGGAAGACCAAAAAAGAGGAGGGGTATTTTTGGAAAGACAAGACCAAAATGTGATCTTACATTTAAGAGAAGGAGAAAATGTGGATTGGGGATTGGATAAGAAGCTACATGTACGGATGAGAAAAGAGAGAAGAGAGAGAAGCACGAAAAAAATGAAAGAGAGAAAGAAGAGAAAACAAGCTAGGGTTTCTATTTTCTAAGCCTTCAAAAGAGATTTTGAGGTTGTTCAAGAAGGGAAAAACATAGAGGAAGAGAAGAACTTCCATTTAAGCCAAGGATCTCTTCATTTAGTGAAGAATCAAAGAAATCAAGAAAGAAAAAAGAAGCAAGGGATCAAGAGAGGCAAGAGGAATAAGAGAAGAAGCATTTTTTAGTGAGTCTATAAGCAAGGAAATCAAAGTGGGTACATGTTTATAATAGGGTAAATAAGCCACTACTATTTTTCTTTAAATCAAAGAAGTTTACTGATTTCAATTGCATCATAAGTGTTGCATCTATTGCTTTTGAATGATTTGTGAAATTGTTATACGTTTGTTACATGAATTATGTTGATATTTGATGAAAAGACTTTGCAAGTGATTTATGAAAAGATAACATGTTTATGAAATCATGTTTTCGAAATATTCCATGTCTATGAAAAGCAAGTTTTCAAGAAGTGTCATTTTGGGAAACAAGCTTACATAGGTTTATAGTGGTCCCCTAAGTTCAGTCACATGCACGTTGACCAAGTTAAAGGCTTCGCCCGCCTGCTCGCTAGTGGTATGGAGCTCCTTCATAGACTCCCCTAAGTTCACGGCTACAAAAGACCCTTATGGAAATTGTGTAGTACGTTCTATTTTGGATCCACCCAAACCATTCTGATGTGCTTATGTGCTCATGTTATGTTAGTAAGTTTGATGCACTAATGTTTTATGACTTGTAGATTTTAGCTGAAAGCCTAAGAAACATGTGTTTTATAAACTCAGTGAAAATCTTCTATGGCAAGAAAAATGGTTTCAAAAGTTTTGCTTATCTATTTGTTATAAACTGTTACCCACGAGCTTTCAAGCTCACCCCTTTTTACCTCATCTTCAGGTGATAGCTAAGAGATCAAATGATCAAGAGCCTAAGGAGCTTCTCCAAATTTGCTTAATTTGTAGCTTGAGTTAGTTTTGGGAATGCAAAATGTTATAGTTGCATACCCAGTCTATTTGTTTAAAAATTGTTGTAATTTGAGACTTTGAGATGATGTTGTACTGTGGCTTAGAATGCCATCAAAGATTCGTAAAAAAACTTTATTCTTTTAAGGTTAAGTAAATATGAATTGTGTATGGATGATATTGAGATGATTATCAGCTTGAACAGATAGTTTTGAGCATAAATTGTGGATATATATATAAATATACACATGTACGCCTAAGTGAGATTCATAGGACGGCAAGACAGGAATTATGATTGATCAAATGTAGTGGGATGTGATGAGACAAATGAGTTAAGATTTAAGAGTTTCATAAAGCCAAATGGGTAGTTGAATGGTTGTGTTCAGGACATTCCAATGTTGCACCATGCAAAATTACAAGCCTTCCATAGAGTAAAATTTATGTTATGACTTAAATGAAAAATCTGGATTGATTTAGGCTAAACTAGACCAAATTATCTCTAAAAAGTTGTAGGCCTTTCTTTTAGCTTTCCAACGATATATAGTATGGAATTTTTAAACCTCTAGATTGAAAGTTATGGTCCTTAGAAAGGGAAATGCTTAGGAGTATAGAGATGTATCGTCTGTGATAACGTCATTTCGTCTGTAAGGATGAATTTTTTGTAAAGATGTATTGTCTATAAAAACGTATCGTCTGTGATGATGTCACATCATCTGTTATGACATCATATTGTCTATAAAGTTGTATCATCTGTAAAGACGCTTCGTCTTAAGTTGACTTTGCTTCGTCTTAAGTTGACTCCGCTTCATCTTAAGAGTTGCATCATCTTAAGTTGACTTTGCTTCATCTTAAGTTGACTCCGCTTCATCTTAAGAGTTGCATCGTCTTAAGTTGACTCTGCTTCATCTTAAGTTGACTCCGCTTTGTCTTAAGAGTTGCATCGTCTTAAGTTGACTTTGCTTCATATTAAGTTGACTCGCTTTGTCTTAAGAGTTGCATTGTCTTAAGTTAACTTTGGTTCATCTTAAGTTGATTATACTTCATCTTAAGAGTTGCATCATCTTAAGTTGACTTTGCTTCGTCTTAAGTTGACTTTGTTTCGTCTTAAGTTGACTCTGCTTCGTCTGCTTTCTGTTTAGTCTGTTTTCTACTTTGTCTGCTTTTCGCTTCGTCTGCTTTCTACTTCATCTACTTTCTGCTTCGTCTGCTTTCTGCTTCGTCTTCTTTCTGCTTCGTCTGTTTTTTGCTTCGTCTGCTTTCTGTTTCATCTGCTTTTAACTTCGTCTGCCCTTTTTGCTTCGTCTGCTTTATTTCGTTTGCTTTTTGCTTTGTTTGCTTTCTGCTTCGTCTTCTCTCTGATTCGTCTGTCTTTTGTTTCATCTGCTCTTTAACTTCATTTGCCTTCTTGTTTCGTCTGCTTTCTGTTTATGTGACTTAAACTTCTTCTTCTATACACTATTCATTTAATGCTATCATCTGCTCTATTTTTGACCCTTCAGACGATAGAATTTGTCTTCAAGGTCTTTATGAAAGTTACATATTTGGAAGTCCTCTTTCGAACCCTCCTAGATTGACATTAATCTGAAAACCCAAAAGCAAGTTATGCCTTGACCCGAGATAGGTGTAATATGGTTGAGGTCAAAACCCTATTTGATTCTTTCAGCCATAACTTCGTTATCCGACCTCCAAATAAGGTGAATCCTATGTCTAGGTAAACGAGAGACATAGAGCTATCAAACGATCTGGAGTAATAGAACTTTAATCCAATCTCTAAGATGTTCAATATCTAGATGGAAGTTGAGGGTAGAATGTTTTCTTTAGTATAAGAAAGATTTGGAAGATAGGGTCGGATACTACGGTATCAGAGAATGAGGATGAACCGAGGATGACTAATGAGGGTTAAATGGGAATAATAACTATGCATGGTATCAAGCACAAGTACACGGTTTATGATAAGGAATGTTAGGCTTTAGAATTGGTGCCCAACAGTTATGGTATCAAAGTAAGAAGAGGAATCAATGATGGTTAAGGAGACTTTGAGGGAATAAGTTCAGTGATTATGTTATGATTTCGTAAGAGTTGGGTTCTGAAAATGGGATCCAACACTGAGGAAGAAATTTGTTGAAAGGTTGAAGAACACTGAAGTGTTAGAGAAAGAAAACGTCTGTCTTAAGAAACAAGTAGACGATATGAGAAAGAAAGTAACTATAGACAGATCTGAAGAAATTAATCAACTGAAACAAAGGATTAATAGTCTTTCATCAGATTTATCAACATTTACTGATAGTACTAAAAGGATGAATGAGATGATTGGAAAATATTGACATCCAAAGGATAAGAGTGGTTTAGGATTTACTAATAGTAATGTTTGTTATAATAAGAATTTTCTTTCTAGCAGAAAGAATAAGAAACAATACTCTTATTATTCAAGGAATTATTGCAAGTCTAACCCCAAAGGACCCAAGAAAATATGGGTACCTAGGAAAGATATAATATATACAACAAATCTTTCTTATTGGGAAAAGCAGTCAGCAGCAATAGTACTTAGACAGTGGATGCTCGCGACACATAACGGGAAGAAGGTCTATGTTCCTAGAACTCCAAGATAAGAAAGGAGGAACAGTAACTTTTGGAGACAACTAGTAAGGCAAAATAATTGGAATTGGCAAAATTGGTAAAGATTCATTTGCATCTATTGGTAATGTTTTACTGGTTGAAGGTTTAAAGCATAATCTAATTAGTGTAAGTCAATTATGTGATTTTGGTTTTGAAGTATCCTTTAATCAAAATTCTTGTCAAAAATAAGGACGACTCTATATTCTTTTCTGCCAAATGACGAAACAATCTTTATAAGATTAATTTAGATGTTTTGAAAAGTCAAAATATTTCATGTTTATATCAACAGATGAAGAAAAATTGATTTGGCATAAAAAGCTAGGTCATGTTAGTTTTAAACATATTTCCAAGTTGGTTAGACATGATTTGGTAAGAGAATTACCAAAAATAAGTTTTAATAAAGATTTCTTTTGTCAGAGTTGTTAAAAAGGAAAACAAGTTAAAACATCTTTTTTTTTCTAAAAATTTTGTAACTTCGTCTAGACCTCTAGAGTTGTTACATATAGATTTGTTTGGTCCAACCAGAACACTAAGTCTTGGCAGAAAGAAGTAATGCAACATCCCATTACCTTGGGGTACATACCCAAACTTTCAGGAACATAAACTATGATAATGATATGTTAGAGCAAAACAATTCCAACTTACACATGGCATTCAATAACATCATTTTAAAGTTAGCAAATTTTACAACCATTCATCACATTACTCCACAAAATTTACACTATTTCCTTTAGACAAATATTTATATAACCTCATACAGGTTCTAACAAAAACAAAAAAAATACAAGACACAACACTCCTGGAGCCAGTTGATAAACCTCTGAGCCATTACAAAATCCAAAGGGTTCTTTAGTCTTGTCTAAAGAACTAGGTCTCTTGTCTCGTACCTGAAAAACCACATTGCAATTTTTATGAGCTTTGCGAACTTAATCAGTGAACCATTAATGATGAATTCACCAGATCACATACACATAATACATGTTTTACAGACACTCGTTCAGATCATAAACATATTCCAGATGTCCACACAACAAGGCATATCATAAGATCACACAGTTCACATTGCTAAGCATAACAAATAAATCACATCAATTTATCACTCATTTAGCTTTACAAATCATTCAATAAATTTCAATCTTACAATGTCATATGCATGAGACTCACATTCTTTCTTATTGTTGTGACCGAGTGCCTATCACAAGCTTATACAAATATCAACCCATAGGGCTCATTCAAACAGAATTACGGAGTATAGCTCTATGTGCAAAATCAAAAATCACGGAGTAAAGATCTACGTGGAAGCACTTCATAGTAGAAACTCAAGTCACAATGCCTTTATCTGAGCATGCATTTTACAAAATGCAACAATTTCTGAATATCTCATATATCACAATCTTATACAAATGCTCATATAAGATTTCACAGCATTGGACCTATGTCCGACATTCAATATTCGTTGAGAATCAAACGTCAAATTTATATCAAATCAAAACACTCCCAATACATGCCCAACTATTAAACTCCTCGGACCTTAGGTCCAGAATCCAAAAACAACTCACAAATAGTTCAATAATAGTGGAAGTTTAACAAATCAAATTAAATTCAAATCAAATCAATCTTAAGAAATTATCTAGGTTGACTCATAGTACGTTCCAAGAAGTTATTGCCTAGATAGTCAGGCAATGCTCGACTGGCATCCGATGTGCTCCTCTATAACATACACAACACATTCACAAATATCACATTTTGCACAATTGAAAACATATTCCTTTATGCCCATGTACTTAAATAAATAAAATATGCACAATGCATTGCTCAATGACAATTCTGGGCATCTTATTGTAATTTTCATCGTTAAATTGATCAGATATCAAGCCCTCATTAATATCATTTGGTACTTATAATTTAGGCCAAAATAAAACAATGTGAAATAAATTTCATAACTTAATTGACCACTTCAGATTTTCTACACACATAATTTCGGGTCAACTATGCATAATTAATCTGATAGGGTAAAAGATAGAATTAGGCAACACTTCCTCTGAAAAGTTATTCTTCAATGTCTTAAGTTTCTAATGACTCTAAGATAATCCAATTTGATTCAGTATTCAATGAGTTATGCACAAAATACCATAGACTGTGCACATTTGAACTTTTGGCTAGTACATGCTCATTCCCTCTAATTGCACAACTCATATCTTTCAGCTCAGATATACAAAAATTACAAACTTTATACCAATTTAAATCTAAGAGAATAAACTACAACTTTAGTGAAGACACCTCAGCCTAATTCAGCCCAAATCAATACAGTTTATTCAGTTACCATAGGATATGATTTCTGTCCCTAGTAATGCTACAGCCTAAGCTAAAACTCAGTTTCATGCCAATTTTGAAAGTCATAGAGACAGAATTAAAATTCGACTTCTTCAAAAAATTTGTATACATATGTCTCTAGTTTAATATTAATTAAAAAATCAACTCATTCAGAAATATGCAGCTCAAGTTATAATTAGAAAGCAGAAGCATGATCGTGAAAAATTTTCAAATCATAACATTCCAGCAGACTTCCACACTTTCATCCTATCAATCACTTTCAAATCAATTTAGATACTCTAAATTTTTATGGAGAGAAAGAAAAATGTCTTAGGAATCATTGGTCTAAGTTTCAAGTCATTTGGAATTCGGATGAAAAGGTTATAGCCAAAAGACTTAGGGTTGTTCAATGAAATACTCTAGTTTATAACCTATACATGCAACCACCACCCTTTGCTCTTTCTAACACGCAAATCTTCATCTTCTTCACCGAAAACCCAAAAATTTCCCCACTTTTACACTTTCTAGCTATTGCATCCATTACATAAACTAACGTTCCTATCCTCGTTTCGACTCAACAACTTACAACAAACTAAGAAGCCAAGGTTCAAAATTCAAACATAATCCTCCATGCTCTCATCACTGAATTGCTTCCTCCTACAACAACTCAAGCAAGCGTTCATTTACAATATTAGAACATCAACAAAAATCACTTACCTGGTTCCACAAATCTCCAATAGATGAGACTAAATCAATCGCACAAAAACAATTCAACGGTTGATGTTTAGGTGGATGAGCTAAATAAGAGTTTTAGTAAAGGGGTTGTTTGACAAAAACATAAAAACATCACTTAACAATTTCTCTCCAGTCACACAACCACGTGTGTTCCTTGCATGTGGGTCATGTGTCAACATGCAAGGTTGCCACATGTCACTCTTCCATTTGTCACCTATTTATTATTATTATTTTTATTTGTCCAAAATATCCCACATTTTTAAAAAATTTCTAAAATTCACCAAAAATTTTGAAATAATAATATGACTCTCCAAATAAATTTTCAGCTAAAATAGAATTCACCAAAAATTTCAAAATATCCAAAATATACCAAAATTGTCAAATCATATTTAATATACTCCAATTAAATCCACAATTTCCATTTATAAACCAATTTACCTGGAAATGCCAATGAATGCTTGTACAATCATATGAATGCTTGTACAATCATATGAATGTGCAAAATAAATGTGTATGTTACAATTAACTTATGCATGATGTGCATTTTCCTAATTTCACATAAATTTCTCATAATTTACTATTTTAGCCTTAACATGGGTATCGGGATGTTACACTTCTGTTTATTACATTTCAGCCAATTTTATGTGTTATCATCGAATTTCCTATTTACACCATTTAATCTGTGATTTTCATCTCGATATGGTTAGATAACAAATATTGGATTATCGTGATTATATTGTATTATAGGACTATATTATGTTGATATGCAACATTTTTAGGATAATAATATCTTCGTTTTTCACTTATTATTATCGAGTTTTGTAGAAGATGAATTAAGGATACATTCGTACAAATGTTTCGTTTATTAATTTTAATTATTTCATTAAAAAAATTATTTTATTATTATATAACTAATTTATTTATATATAACTCATTTATAAATATTAAATTTTATTACCTTTGTATTTTTGTATTGTTTTAACTAAATATTTTAAAAGTAACTTATATTATTGCGATAATACCGATCGTTAATATTATTGATTATTAATTATTATATTTATTAC
>JAOQMP010000001.1:22592794-22602836 GCA_027563575.1 Erythroxylum pedicellare
TAGTAATTAATAATTAATAAAAATAAAAATAAATTAATGATGATGATGATGATGATGATGATAATAATAATAATAATAATGAGTTTAATAATATAATTAACAATAAAAATTTGTTTATGTGGAGGAGGGGTATTTCTAGAAGTTGCTTATGTGTTTTGTTTTAGACACGGAGACGAGAAATATTGTACCATTGTCATGGGAGGTACAAAAAATTTCTGTCCCTGTACTCCAGAGACGGGATAAAAATAGGTGAGAACAGCAACCAAACAGTACAGAGTACAAGATTTTTATGTCCCTGTCATCTGCCCCCACCTGTGGGAACAACAACCAAACATAGTGTTACAGTCCAATGGTTGTTTGTGAGGAACCAAAATTCCTTTATTCATTAAGGTGCATTGTAACCATCTTATTCATCTAGGATTACACAATTATTTGCCCTTGTGGTCTTATTTTGAGGCTAAAGCGTACATACAAATTAGCAGAAAGTTATATTAAGAGAAAGTGATGTTAGTAGATAATTTGTACTTTGTATGCTTACTAAGTTATGGTATATATTTAGATTATATTTCTTAGATGAGCTTATGGCGTCTCCAAAAAAATTGGGATAGCTTGGAACCCTACTCTTATAAGAGAGATGATACTTACAATCTCATTGAACTAGATCTTTCTCTTGTAATTTATGTAGATTCCCTATAAAAAATATATAATTAATTTTTACTTTTTACCCAATGTTGCATGATATTTTTTAATTGAGTTCATAATTTTCAGCACTGTGATCTTTTAAACTTATATGGGTAGATTAGCAGTATCGTAACAAGATATTAAAGTTTAATTAATGTCTTCTAGTTCAGATTAAAATAGTCATGATATTATCCTTTATCATAATCAATAAAATGGACTTCAGGATGAACGATCAATATATTTACCTTTCTTTTACTTGGAGAAAGATAAATTGAAATAAACTGCGCAATGGATAGCATCGTATGTCCATCAACAAGCTCGTGTTTCACAGCAATTATGGCCAAAATCTATTCACATGGGAACTTTTCAAACATATATGCCTAAAACAAGAAAGGTCGTAACAAAGGATTAATTGGGGATTTAATGTAAATCATTGCCTATAACATATTTATCAACAATTTTATGTATTTCTTTTACTTTCAGCATTGCAAATAAGTAGTATCATCTCTAAAATCATCATCTGCTCCCTTATTTTGAACATCAACTCATAATACATTTCTTAACCTCCTTTCATCATCAGACTCTATATTATTTAAAAATTTTATTTTGTTTCGACATCTGTATAAATATGCTATTGACATTATTAACATTCTCATTATTGCGACAACTTCTATCTTAAAATTTTAATTAAATAAGATATAAATTTTAACACAAAGTTTAATATTACAAATGATATTAAAACTAATAATTATATCTTTCATCACATAAAATCCACATTTTATTTATATGATTATTATATAAATTTAGTTTCAAAATTTTATTACATTATAATAAGTTTTAGTTTATGTACTATATTATTGTTTATATTAAAATGGGTTTATTACCAAAAAACTCAAACTTTCTTCAATTTTTTAATTATAGCTCTAACTTAAAAAGTAGCAATAAAATGCTCAAACTTTCAATTTTTTATTCTAGTCCAACGTTAGTCTCATTGTTATCTTGGCTGACGTGGCACTGCCACGTGTCAAAGGACTCCACTAATTAGACACGTCAACGTCATTAGGAGAAGCTTGTCTAATTAGATAAACAATGTCATTTCTTGATGGTAATAAAACAACGTCGTTTCGAGAAAACTAAAAGAAGACTCGCTCTTCCTCCTTCGTTCTCACTCAATCTATTACCTAAAATCCCTGGATTTTTCAACATTATTTCATCTCTCTCAGATGCGCATATAGACCTTTTGAACTACCAGCAATTTTCAGGTAGATTTAGAAAGTCTAGTTATAATTGGGCATTTGACAATCCTTGTAGTTGGGCAAGAAATCCTCAGAACTAATGGAGAGGTTAGTACATGTCTAAGAGACATCAAACCTAAATATATTGTCATTTTTGGAATAGACTGGACAATGTTGACACATGGTTAACTCAAACTCCATGGCTTCATTACGTTCTCTCATTGTAGGTTGGATCAATGTGCACTAGTCTGACAGATAATTATTGTGAAAAGGCATATGATATGCTTCAAACTCTGGATCTAAAAAAACTTTTGGTAAACTATGGCAATTAATATGGATCATATTTTATGGGGACTCATTGTTTTCTTGTATGATAACTTGCAGGTATCTTGCTAGATACTCATATTCTAGATGTAGCAAAAAAGCCAATGACAAGAGATTCAGAAGCAATTCAGTTGCTACTAGTCGGTTTGGCACCAAACTATTCAAATGCCATATTTGATCAACATATTGCTATTCTTTCATCCTCTGTAAAATACATCATATTTATTTGTTTCTTGATTCGACCTTTTCTTTCTCTTCCCTCTATTAGTGAGGAAAGATCAAAGGGACAATTCCTTCTTTGAAGCTTTGCAGTGAAATTATGGAAGGCCTCCAATTGATGGTAAAATCTCTTGCACCTAATGAATATTCTGCCTCTACATTACTGTTTTTTGATAATAATAAAAGGGAGAATGTTAGCTGCTATTGATTTTGTCATTTGATTGACATTGTTTCACTGTGATGGATGGATTTTCTCACTCTGGTAATCCTACCATTTTATTCTGCAACATATTCTAATTACCTTGAACATAGAAACCTCATCTTGTTCGTTTTCTTCTCCTTTAATGTTGACCAAATGCCAAAAAATGAACTTGCATTGAATTATCTTTGTTCATTGAATGATTGATACTAAAGATAAACAAAGTATCTAATATTAATCAAGTTCTATAAAATGGTGTCACTAATAACTATAAGCAATCTTTGCTTGTATTTTATACGATTTACTTGTGTCTTCTTGACTCTCGTAATGGCTAACATTTCCTTCTTTATTAACATAAGTGGTCAAGTTTTAATTAGCAAATCATCACAGGCAATAGAGATAGTATAGCACAAATGGAGAACAAAGGCATAGAAAGAAGGTTAGGTTCCACCTCTCCCAATGAAGTTGCCATATGTAATCTAGATAAGAATCCTAAATAAAAGGTTGCAAAAACGAGATGGATGCAAGAAAATCAGGCAAGCTTTACTTATCTCATTATATCTTTCAAATAATAGTAAATCCACAAGAAGATGAGTATATAAAATCAAAGACATTGGAATTGAATTTCAAATTGGTCTTAATTTTTTTGTTTTACATTAATGATGTTTCATTATCTTTTTAAAATGTAAGTTATGGACCCAAATTGTTGACATAATTTGCAGCTAAACAAAATACAATCTCACCTCCCACAGTAGCTCAAGTGTAAGCAAGTTGTGACGCCTCTAAGGGATTAAGAAGTTATTGTTTTATTTTTCATATATTTCTATATTTATTTTTACATATAATTGAAGGGAAGTTTGAGTACCCCTAATAATTCAACCTTTTCAAGAAGATTCAATGATCCATCTTAGGTTCATATAAGATTAGTTCCTTGTATGAAGAACTATACTAAATTTATATTATGACAAACATATAAAAGGTGGGGGGAATCATCAAACTAAGAAAAAATTTAGTTGGGATTAAATGTGATGTAAAAACTTCTAAGAAAGTTAGACATGATATAAAATAGTAGATGAAATCTTTGCTTAAAGAGTATCAAAATGAGAAATAAAGAAGGCAAAAATTGAACTATGAAATTAGAAGAAAAAGTTCATTTTGTATTGATAAGTAATGATACTGACAATAAGCTAGTATTCTTACCAAAGAACAAAAAGATTGTTGCAACTAATATGACAAAAAGAAGAAAACAAGGGTCTAACTTTTTTACTCCAAGAACAACTCTTAAAGCTTAAGATTCAATTCTTAGTGCAATACACTCAGAAGAAGCAACTCATAATGTGAAGATGGAAATGGTTAGATGGTTGTACGATGATAATGTGCTATTAAATGTTGGCAAATATTACTATTACTAGCCTATGCTATATGTTATTATATCTAATAGTTTAGGATTTAAAGCTCCTTCAATTGATAAATATAGAGGTAATCTTCTAGGAAACTCTATTAGTGAAATAAAAAGTTATTTGAGTGAAAGAAGAAGGACTTAAGTGATATAAATATGTTCGATTATACATGATGGCTAGACAAGTAGGAGATATGAGTCCATTATAACTCTTTGCTAACATGATGATTTTTTTAATTCAGTTAATACATCGGGCCTATAAGAAATAATGATTCTTTATGGGAGATATTTGATAAAATTGTGAATAAAATTAGGACTAAAAAATTATACAATTCATCAGTGTCGATAATGTTGCTTATAAATAGCTAAAAAGAAGTTACAAAGTAAGTATAAATCTTTCTATTATACTTCTTGTACTACACATTGTATTAACTTGATGTTAAAAATATATGAGACGCTAGACATTTTTTCTATTATTGATGAAACTATGAAAAAAGTAAGAAAAGTAACTAGGTTCATTTATAATCACACATGATTTTTTGAATTAATAAGAAAAGATTTCATAAATAGTAAGAATTTATATCGTTCTACAATCAGAAGATTTGTAACTAATTTCTTATCACTTCAATGTTTTATTCAAATGGAGTTAAAATAAATTTGTACAAATGAGTTGCATTTTAGTACACCAAGTCTAATACTTTAACGAAGACTTCTAGGATTATACTAAAAAGTCATAAATTTTAGTCTTAGCATTAGTTTATAATCGGAGTTTGTAATCTATATTTGTAGGCCTTTAGTCATAGTACTCTATTTGGTTGTAAGAAGTCAAAAAATGGTTACTTTTATGATGTTATAAGAAGGGTGAAGGAAAAAGAATCAAGGCTAATATGAAAATAGGCTTATCTTACAATCATTAATAAGAGGTGAAAAAATAACTTTACTCTATGTTGTTTACTGTTGGTGTATTTTGGAATCCAAATGTATTTTAGACCCAGTTACACAAAGCAAGTTGGAATTAATAAAAGAATGTTTTTAACCATAAGAACAATTATTTCAAATGACATTTACAAATGGAGGCATACAAGGATTCTTGTGGTGATTTTGGGATGCCCATTACAATATGCTAAAGAAATAAACTTAATGCAAGTATATATTTCTGCACTTATATCACTTTTTAAAATTATTCATCACTTTATTTTATTTATGACATTTTTTTTCTTATAATTGCTTGGTGAGATAAATTTGAAAGTGGTGTTATAGAATTGCAAAGGTTTACAATTCAAGTTATTTGTCAACTTGCAAGTGCAACTAAATATGAACGAAATTGAAGCACATTTGAGTTCATTCATATTTTAAAAAATAGACTAAAAACTAAGAGATTAAATGAGCTAGTACTTATTCGATACAACCTGAAGCTTCGAGAAATGAATGTTATTATCATTATTAAAAATTTCTCATAATTTTTAATAATTTTATTTTATTTATTTACTAGGACTCTTAATAGAACAAGTAGTTTTATTGATCTAATTTGCTTTGACGATACCAATCTCTCAACGGATTAAGTTTCAGGGGAACTAAATTTTTTATATATAAGAAACTTAGAAGATGATTTTGGAAGAGAAAATATCGGCATGTTATTGTTGCATTAAGCTTAAATGACGGTGATAATAAGACTCCCTTTAATGATAAGAAATTTGAACCAATACAATTTAAGCAAATATATACTGGAATGAAGTTTAAGGATTTTCATTTTTCACATTTTACTTTTAGTTTCACTTATATTTGATGTATACATTAAATTCTATTTATGGAATATAAATATGAACTTATAACTATAAGTGTTTTTGTTTTAAGTTTCACTTCCACTTTATTATTTTCCTAGTCATGAACTCATATTATTATAGACCTATATTATTATTATTATATGATATTTTATTGTAATCAATTGTAATATTTTAAGTACTTTACTTTATTTTAAGTTTTATAAATGTATGAGAATTAAATGATATTGTTTGATATTAATTGTTAATGATACTTATCTTTTTTTTTAACATGTCTTGTCCGATTTTTGAAATATTGGAAATAATACTTATTACTGAATGACCTACTCAAATTACAAAATTTGAAGGATATTATGTATATTAAAAAATTTATCCAACATTCATTCAACAATTAGAAGGATTTTTTCATTATCAAAAGATAATTAATAATAACACTTACTGATACATTTTTAAGACTAAAAGCAAGCACTGATGATCATTAATAAAACTGCAAGTCTAGAAACAGAAAAGGATTGGTTATCTTCTTTTGGGTTACATATAGATTTGCCATTTTGCAACAGATTATCAGAAAACATCCAACAGGACAACCTTAACAACATCAATCACCTAACAACATCGGCCCCAAAACGGGCAAGCAATCTTGAATTTCTAATCCTATATTAGGTACAATATCTTTCATGACACACAGAAGCCCTAAGGCTATTAGCCCAAATGACAAGTTGTATGAGGGCCATTTTTGAAATTTTAGGGGCAAAATAGGAAATGTGAAAGAGAATTAGGGTTTAAAAGTACCTTGCTGCTGCTTTATAAGTTCTCAGAAGGGAGCGAGCGGCTAGGGTCTGGGGCCGTGCAATTTTTACATCAGAAAGCTAATAGTTGTGAGAAGCACTTCAAAATGGTACTCTCTCTTCTGCTTTTTATCGCATTTTGCCTGTAATATGTACTTTTTTTTACTTTATTGTTTTGAGGTCTGGGTTGTGTCTGTTGGGACTTGGCTTGGACTGTTTTGTGTGTGAAACTGCTGTTTTTTTTTTCAACTTGACGTTGTTGCGTATTCTATATTTAGTATTGATACCACTGGAACCAAGTTTATTGAATGTGATGCGGTTTGGGTGATTGTGTTATGGCTGATCTGGATTGCCCAAGCTGTGCAGTGTTTTATCGATGTTTCTGTTGTGGAAGAGATATGTTTGAAGGAAAAAAGGGAAGGGTCAAACCATATGAGATGGGAATTCCATTTTGTTGTTCTAGGTGTGATACAGATTGATAATTGTGGAGCAATGTTGAAGTCATTGTATTGGATTCGGCTATAGATGTGACCACAATAATATGACAGATTGAGTTGTTTTGAATGTTGAGTAGCTGAAATGTACACTCTTAGCTCGGTTGGAAGAGAATGAGTCAAAGGCCAGAGGTTGTTGGAACCCATTAACTAATTTTATGTAAACAATGTGGCTAGAAGATCTTCTGGTTTTAAGGGAGGGATTCCTCTGCATGTATCATTAGGTACAAGAAGCTATGTCTGTTTAAAGATGGAAACTCAATTTGCGTGGAACTTTCTTCAGAAATACCTTGAGATAAGGCAAAATAAAGAAGAGTTGCAATGTAAAGCCCCTTTTCCTTACTTCTATTGAGGGATGACGAGTGCCACAGAATGAATGTTGTTACTGAATTGATGCAATTTGATAGTCTGCTCTAGACAGTGATTTGGCGTCTGTTTGTTGTCTGATGTTTGGACTCAATAGTCATATTAGCTTTGTTATCCTTTGGTGCTTTATCTGTTTGTTCTTTATTTTGATACATAGCCCAAGCAAATCCACGAGATCAAAGATTTCCTTCTCACTGCTAGAAGGAAAGATGCACGCTCTGTGAAGATCAAGAGAAGCAAGGATGTCGTGAAGTTCAAGGTTCGTTGTTCCAAGTACCTCTACACACTCTGTGTCTTTGACTCTGAGAAGGCTGACAAATTGAAGCAATCGCTTCCACCAGGTTAATTCATGAACCTCATCTGTTAGGACTTTTGTGTAAGGGACTTCATTTGACATTTCACTACGTTCTGGTTTTGGAGATTTGAGGGAAAAAGAATGGATATTTCTTGGTTTAGTAAAGAAACGTTGCTTCTGTCAACTTCTGCATTTGTCCTTTTCGTCTTGGTGGGTTTGACAACAGTTTTTGCCACTAGTTAACCTGTTTAGTCTAATTAATAATTGTCTCTTTGTTCCATTATTGCAGGTTTGAGTGTGCAAGATCTGTGAATGTGGGCGACCTGGTTCAATATTTATCAATCTGTTTTAGGGAGGATGTTGACAAGAATTTTGCTGCTCGTTTAGCTGTTGAAATGCACTGTAGTGTATTTTGGTTGAATCCTCTTATTGTTTCAAAGACACTGAATTGTTCGTTAATGGGATCCTAAGCTTTGAAATATTCTGACGTTAATCTAAGCTCTTATGGTGATTGATACAGTCAATACGATGTATGCTTCAATGTCACTTTTTCCTATATATATTTTTGTCAGGACAAAGGTGGTAGGTGTTAATCTTTTAAAATTGCAGGACTATTTTAGAATTAGTAAGGTTGAGGTGAAGAGAGTTGATTTGAATTTCGGAAGTCTTATTATCGTGATTACATCTTCTTTTTTTTATACAAAGGAGTAAAAGCAAAAGCCTAAACCATCCTCTACAAAGATAGCAAGATATCCCAATTAGAAGCTAACCAATCAGCACAACCATTTCTTTCACGAAAGACAGGAAACGAACCAACCAGGATTTAGCTGGTAGAACATAAATAGCTTTTACTAAAGAAGTAGTATAGGAAGATCTTGATGTTTAAGAGAAAAGAATGTTAATGGCTACTAAAAAATCAACTTCTAGCTTATCTTGCCGATAACTCATAAACGTTCAACTCCGAGCAAACAGACAGCATCGTGAATGTGTCTTTGACATATTTTGATGTGAATTTGGAATTTGTTAAATTCCCAAGTTTCCGTAGCAACAGGCACGGTGGATATGGAGTCCCATCAAAGCTATATTTACACTATTCAATCTTCTCACGGTGGATATGGAGTCCCATCAAAGCTATATATATTTACACTATTCAATCTTCTTAAATTGCCTCTTTATGGAGTCAATCCCTTGAAGGACACAATAGGACAGCAGGGCAGGGGCATGTACGTCACCACAAGAATCTTATGGCTCTAAGAACAATTTGGACAATATTTGAGCCTCATCCATGGTCCGGCCCTTAGACCTGACATTCTACACAAGACCTGCATCTCAAGTGAAAATTAGAATAAAGACATTCATTTCTGCTGTGATTTTTAATTAAATTTTATGGGTTTAAATTTTTTTTTTTAGAGGCCCTCATGTTTTGTAAAAATCTAAAATCAAATCTTTTGCTAATTTCTAAAATCTTCGAACTCCTCACAACTATTAGTTATTTTATCTCATTATAATGTCACAATTATCCAAAAAAATCAAGAAGAAAAATTCGAAAAAAAAAACATAAACCTTCAATTCGCCATTTTTGGTGAGTGTTGTCGAACCATCACCGCCACTATTAGAATCGTCTCTACGTTAGGAGCAAAAGTCTTATGATCTCATTGTCAATGTCGATGGACGAAAGTAGAAGTTAGAGCTCGGAAATAATTTTTCTGAAATTTGTTGAGGATTGGAGTTTCTTTCGATTATAAAAATTGTTATACTCATTATCATAAAATTGTATTGATTATGTAATAAATAACATAATTAATTTTTTATTCATATTTTTAATAGTAATTAGTACTATTTATTTTTACTAATAATAAATGGAAATCATAAAAATTTTATTATTTTATTAATTTAACATAACTACATATCTTTTTCTCAAGTCATAGCGTTAATTTGACTAATTTTGATTAATTTTGATTAACGTAACAATTTTTATACACATATCATTTCATATTAACAGCCACCTCATAGAAAGATAATTATAAATTAACAAATCATAAAAATTCATTAATATTTAATATTAACTGATTTTACTAAAAATTAAAAAGTTTATTTAATAATTATTGATAATATATTTGTTAGTTTAATATAATAGTAAATTAATTGCTTTATTAAATGATTATATTTTATATAATAACACCAATAAATAAAATTACCAATTTTCTCAATTTTATTTATAATTCACCTTTTAATAATTAACAATTAACTTGATTATTTTG
>JAOQMP010000001.1:22639613-22659306 GCA_027563575.1 Erythroxylum pedicellare
GTCACTTTGGTGACTAACAAGCTTTCTATACAGTAAACATTTAATTACGTAAGTATACATGAATTTTGGAATTTAACTATAATGTTGAAAGATGATACTCTAAACTTAAAAAAACTTTTAGGGACAAAACTGTAATTTTATTACCAGATTGTAATAGTCCAAAAACCAGAAGGATCAAAACATAATTGATCATCTTCAACCTTTTATTTTCAAAAAAAGATTATGTCACTCTTAATAAATTATGCCTAAAGTCTTTTGATGGTAGACCTCACACATACATGCTTTCCAGAAACTTTCAGTCCAAATTCCAAACAATCAATTCTTTACAATTATAAAGCTAAAGCTTTTCAATGATAGGGGCCACGAAATACAAGGTTTTAGTTTCCAAATTATAAAGGTAGTAAACAATAAATGCAAACACAAATCCAAATTGGGCCTCACAAAAACTTTTCTTTTAACCTTTTGTTTTACACACTCATCCACACTCTTCTCTCTAGCTTTTATTAAGTATATATATACTAAGCAAGATTGGGATGGTGTGGTCGTCCTGACAACGTGGATGGATGCCTCTATTATCATTCATTAAGTATATATATATATATACTAAGAAGGAATGAGATGGTGTGGTTCTCCTGCCTATATGGACGAATGCCTCCATTATCATTCATTCAAAGGCCTTAACGTTACGTCGAAATGAAATGACTAATACCTTCTCAAATGAGACGAGAAGCCATTCATTTAGTTCAAGTCTTCGAAATTGGCAATACTTGACATCAAATGCTCTTCCCATCAAATGGTCTCAATTACGTCACTTTGAGCTTCATTTAATTGAGATAATGTGAAAGTAATAAAGTCAATAAACTTATCCAAGGAGACACAAAGATCGCATATTAAAGGGAATAGTAAAGAGGAAAATGAGTAATGGTAAGTATAGAATCACTAGTTGATTTGAGAATTTTTTTTGATAATGATGCAACAAAAATTGTGGATCATACGTTGCTGATTTAAAGATGTCATACTATAAATGACTACAATTTTGATTGATGCTTCATGAATTCCTCTTTTATGTTAAAGATTTAAACTTTGATTTAGTTTGAATTTTACTTCCTTTTAGACATCTTTTCTTTATTTAGCAAAATCACGTGATCCCTCAATTTCAATTAAGTAAACTATTTTTAGTATCTCTAATGGGAAATAACATGGCACAAATGTTAAGATTAAACGAGCCAAAAGCAGACTAAATCTCAAAGGTAGTAAATTCTGGTTGTCTCGATATTGACTAAATAATAGAAACCTATTAACCCAAAATATGCACTTGCTTTAAGCGACGCTTTATCCATTCTTTCACATTCCTTATAGGAATGGAATTCTTGCACTTTCGAGAATATATTTCATAGGAAGAAACAACTCATGGCTCGACTCTAAGGGATCCAAAGAACTCTAGAAGATCACAAATCGCAACCCCTTCGGGATTTAAAGGATTACCTCAGATCTGAGTTGGAACAAGTTATGTACCATGAAGAACTTTTTTAACACCAATGCTCAAGATGTCAATGGTTAAGTCAGGGTGACCGGAATATGAAGTATTATCAAACCATTGCCACAAGTCGACAGTGAAACACAAGAATTACTACCCTCAAAGATGAACAGGGTAACATGAGATTGGACACGGATAGCATAAAATAGATAGTGAAGAATTTTCTTGAAAATCTTTATAAACAAGATAGTCATGCTTCATGAAATTCCCAACTAACTGGATCTTTCCCTCCCCTCTCATCCCATGCTCTAACAGACATGCAACATTCTCCCAGCCCAGAGGAAATCAAGAATGCCTTCTTTGATATGGCTTCGAATAAGGCACCAGGTCTGGACGGATTTACCGCTTTATTTTATCAATCTCAATGGCGCATTATCAGTCTGTCCATGACTTTGTTTATTCAAATAATATTTCGACATGAAGTATGGGAATCTGAGCTTAATCGTACCATAATGGTACTTATCCCAAAAATCTCCACGCCCACGTCAATAACGCAATTCAAGCCTATAACGCTTTGCTCCATACTTCACAAAGTCATAACCAAGTTACCCGTTTAAAACCTCATTTAGACGAGCTCGTTATGCTGACTCAATGTCACTTTGTACCAGGATGACAGATTACTGACAATATCATCATAGTCCAAGAAGTGATCCACTCTATAAAAAGCAAATCCCGAAAAAAAAGGCATCATTGGAATAAAGGTGGATTTAGAGAAAGCCTATGATAGACTTTCCTGGGATTTCATCTTAGATACTTTTATCAAGATTGGTATCCCAGACTCTTTGACTAATTTGATCATGAAGTGCCTTTCCTCAGTTTTTATGCAAGTAAACTAACATGAGGAGCTAAGTGACTCATTCTCTCCTACTAGAGGTATTCGACAAGGCGACTCGCTATCGCTTTATCTTTTCGTTCTGTGGATGGAAAGACTGGCCACTTAATTAACGATTCTGTCTCTAACGAACGATGGAAGTCGATCAAATTAAACAGAGGTAGACGACCTTTATCTCACTTATTTTTTGTCGATGACCTCATTCTGTTCGCGGAAGATGACATTGAACAGGTGAAAGAAATACGAGAAATGTTAAGTACCTTTTGTACAACTTCCAGTCAACGGGTCAATCAAGACAAGTCTCGGTGTTTTTACTCTAGGAATATTCCGACCCCTCAGGCACATTACTTAATCGAGGCTTTGATCTTCAAACAGACTAACAATTTAGGACGATACCTCAGAGTGCCTCTTTTACACAAACGAGTTAGTAAAAGAACCTACCAACACATTCTGGATAAGGTTAGAAAAAAACTATCGAGGTGGACGACAAATCTTTTATCACTCGCAGGTAGAATCACGATGACTTAGTCTGTCATTGCAGTGCTCCCCACCTATATTATGCAAACGGTCCGCCTGCCGCATAAGCTTTGTGATGCTCTGGAGAAAATCATGCGATAGTTCCTGTGGGGTGCGACACCTGACAACAAAAAGACGAGCTTGGTCAATTGGGACACAGTGTGCCTATCTAAAGAGTTGGGGGGACTTGGAATTCACAAAATAAGGGAAACTAATGATGCTTACTTGCAAAGCTAGGATGGTCAATGGTTTCTAAGCTAAATGCGTTATGGGTTAAAATTCTCTCAACTAAGTATAATTTTGATGCTAACAATTTTCCCTTTTTCTTTGATGCAACAAGAGGTTCGATGATCTGGAGGAGTATCAAAGCAGCTTGGCACCACATTCTGCAAGGCATGAAATGGATGGTCTGTGATGGCTCTAGAACGAGATTTTGGCTCGAGCCGTGGGTTAAAGACTGAGGACCTCTTATCTCTCATGACGTGGCCCCAATTTCACCAAACATTATTGAACACCGGGTTCATCAATTTACGGACACAGCTGGTAATTGGAATTGGGAAGCCTTTCAACACTTACTCCTGTCTTTGATCTGCATGGCTATATCATGTATCCTTCCGCCAAAGCACTACTTAGGGCCGGATAAGCTTATTTAGGGTCGAACAAATAACGAACAATTCACACCTATGTCAGCCTACTCCACGATCTTGAACCACGAAGAAGTTTCAACCAACACAGCCTGGAGGTCTATATGATAGTGGCAGGGCCCGCAACAATTCCGAGCATTTCTTTGGCTCCTCTTGTATGATAAAATTCTCACGAATCAATAAAGGGTATACAGAAAATTCACTTCGAATGCTGCTTGCTACACTACCACTTTGAGGAATCCTCTTTTCATGTACTGCAGGACTACCCCAAAGCCCGCAACTTATGGAATAGGTTCCCCACTCAGGTAATCTCGGTAGAGTTTTTTACAATGAACAACAAGGAGTGGCTCATAAAGAATCTTCACATACACTGATTAGTAGGGGGATTCGACTGGGCTATTATCTTTAGCACAACGTGTTAGTTTTTTTGGTCTTGGCGTAATAGGGCACTCTTCGATAAGCACTTTTCTTGGCCGACTTTGCCAGATCATCAGGTTATAGAATATGTTCATCGCATTCAACTGGCGGCAGATTGGCAACAACGAACTTGACTGGATAATTGCACTTGACGGGATCAGCTCATATGTTGGAGTAAACCTCCTCAGGGTTGGGTGAAATTAAATACAGACAGAGACAGCAAAAGCTCATGGCTTTCAGCCACAGCAGGTGGCTTGCTACAAGACAGTTTGGGTGCTTGGTTGGGAGGATTCGCTCAGAACATTGGTTGGTGTTCCACGACAACAGCTGAACTTTGGGGAGTGCTCTCAGGACTTAACCTAGCTTGGAACTTGGGGTACCGCCATATAGAATTAGAAGTGGATTCAAGTACAGTGACCAATATGCTTTCTTCCCCAACGACGAGAGCTACATCTCTGAATCCTTTAGTGGTGAGCATTGATGAACTGTTCACCCATAACTAGGTCGTTGTTATTCGGCATATATATAAGGAAAGTAATCAGTGTACGGACTGCTTGCAAATTTCGCAGTCTAGTTTAAATTAAGAGTCACTACTTTTGAGTTCCCACCTAGGGGTTACATACCTATCCTCTTAAAGGATGAATCAGGGGTTTGTCACCTTAGAGTTAACATGTAATTTGAACACTTGTCTTCCTTTTTATAAAAATAAAAAAAGAGAATCCATATAATGATTATTCTCTAAGACACATCCAAAAAACACGTCTTTGTACATCATATCAAGTCCCTTTCCCTCATTCCAAGCTATTGAATTAGTTCAACTTTTACTTCTTTTTGGAAAACTTTTCTTTATTTGGCAAAATCACGTGATCCCTCCATTTCAATTAACTAAACTCTTTTTAATTGTCTCTAATGGAAATTAATGCGGCACAAATGTTAAAAGTAATTGAGTCAAAAGCTAACTAAATCTCAAAGTCGGTAAATTCTAGTTATCTTGATATTGACTGAACAACAGAAACCTATCAACCCAAAATCAACACTTGCATTAAAAAAAGAGAGTCCATGTTATGATTATTCTTTGAGACACATCCAACAAACTTGCACATCATATTAAGTTCCCTTCCCTCGTTCCGAGCAATTGAATCATATTCTTGAAGAAAAAAGATCAAAAAATAAAACCACATTGTGAAAAGTTAATTAAACGATCTCATCGATGTAGTGTAGTCCACTGATTAAAATACATCCTCCATTTACCATGTTCAATTCATAGTTCTTATTTATTTACGAGTTATATCATCTGCAATCCTCATAATCTCGATGTTTTTCAAAAAATTTTCTTCTCATGATAATTTGATTTTGTATAACTTAAATAAAAAATCAAACGCCACAAACATTTTTTATTTTAATGAAATAGAGAATATTGATTAACAGTAAAATTAAATCAAACTTATGAATATTAATATAATTTCAAATTGTTAACTTTTGACATGTCCGCATTAAAATATAAACAAGACAGACAAAGGAAAGTAATAATGTGAAAATTAAAATCATGAGCAATGATTCAAAAACTAAACTAATTCGGTTAGTTCAAACGTTAAAATTTTAGACTAGTCAATTTTCTAATTTGATTTTGATTTTTTCGGTTTGATTTATTTTGTTAATTTTTATTGTTAAAAACTGATCAATTTATTAATTAATTGATTAGTTTAAGTAAACTAATTGGTTTTCATAAATAAAATATATCAATTAATTTTTATTTAACAATCTTTTTTAATTAAACTTTAAAATTTTGACGAGCAAAAATATTATGCTTCAATTATATGGTCAATTTACTGAGTAATCAACTATTTATGTAAACTAATTAGTTTTTATAAATAAAATATATTAATTAAATTTTATGTAACAATCCACTTGTTAATTAAACTTTAAATTTTCGATGAGCAAGAATATTCTTCTTCAATTATATTTCAAATTTTAACAATTTAAACAAATTTTATGATGATTTAATATCGATTAAATCTTGTAAACTTTAAATTTCATATCTTACGAATTTAAATTTTAGTCTAATGTTTAAAACATTGTTCTTGAAATTTTGAACCACTATTTTTGATGTTGAATCTCTTTAAATTGTTATCCTTGCAAACATATCAGCCTAATGTATATATAATTTAATTTAATATAAATAATGACCTAAGATATTACGATCATAATATGACCTTAGATTATATGTAAATTAAAATAAAGTAAATATAAATAAAATAAAATTTTGAATTAAAAATAAAATTTATATTATATATATAATGACCCATCTCGTCCTCCCATAATTTCTATATCCTAAGTCAACATTTTCAATCTTTGTTTTCAATGGTTGTGTAAAGCAGAAGGCTTGGAACATATCTGGTCTTGTTTCTTTCCCTTGATATTGCTTCTAGTTTCTTGAAATGGGCAAGAAAGAAACATAACATCAACTTAAAGATCATCCCAAAGGGACCGAGAAAAATGAAGTTGTGCTTCAGCTTATAAGGAAACAAGCTCCTCTCTCGCTAAAGTAGGTGGGGGGTCTTTTGTATGTTTTCAATGTTCATACTTAGTTTCCTTTCATGGGTTAAGATCCAAGCTTTCTTTGTTTTTGCTTCACCATTTTCTCCATCGTAATTATGAATACTTCATTTTGCAACTTGAGGGCTAGAGGTTAAGTTCTTCATCTGTAGTGGGAATGTTTAATTTAAGATAAAATTATGTAGTAGTTCTATTATCTTTGCCTTTAAGATTATATATTAGTAGTGGAGGGAATAACTACTGCCATTAACATTATATTCTACCTAATCATAGGAGAAATTCTACAACAACGCTTGTGTTGGACGGTTTCTAAGAGCTAAAGGTGATAACGTGAAGAAGGCTGCAAAGAGTTGCTTGCCTTTCTTGGAGAGATAACATAGTGATTGGTACTATAATAACAATCTCCATTATTATAAAATCACTACCACCACATTCTATAGAAAAGTTGTTTCTTACCCTTTTTCTTATACTTATCAGTCTTCTCTTGTTTATAATCATTCGTTTTCTTTTTTTTAAGAACAAAATACTCAAATTCTCATTCATGATCATAAAACTCAGTCAAAAACTGAGGAGTAGAAACCCAAATCCGTAGATGCACAAAGCGAATAGATGCTTGAGCTAAGGAATGAGCACGTCTATTGGCTTGCCTACAAATCCACCTATAAGAAATATTCGGTAACGATAATAACAGTCTTACAATCATAAATAACAATACCTAACTCGGAATGATCAAAGTCCGATGAGCTAAGGGTAAAAAATAAAATTTGAGAATCCCTAAAAATAGTGCCACCGCCTTCAATGTGTTGCTGTCTTAGAATTTGCAAGGAGTGTCAAAGTGCTAATGCTTCTGCAATCAAGGGATCTGCACCACCAACAAAGTGACCAAAAAAAGCTTGAATAATCTCTCCCTTAGCGCTCTCCAACACTGCTCCAAAGCCAAGCATACCTTCATGATGGAATACCGCTCCGTCAATGAAAAGTTTCCAACCATTATTGCTACTGTCCGTCGGAGAAGAAGATGAAAAACGCTGCAATAATCTACTTGTTGATGAAGAAGAAGCCGACTAAAGTGCCCTAGAATGATTCCAAAGCTCCAAGAAATTTAAAGCTTCCAAATGCGTTGTGTAGCAAGTTGTATTTTTATTAGACCAAAGCATATTATTTCTTGCCATCCGAATGTGTCTTGCATAAATCACAAATTTCTGGATCCTAATTTTGTCACCACCATTGAGTACCTACAAGAAGCAATTAATAAAAGAAGAGTTAGTGTCTTCCACAACAAACCCTCCTTGCCTCCAAACTCCACTAGCTTTACAACACGACACAAGAACATGATTCAAATCCTCCTCCTCACCACACCATGGACAGACTAAATCCACCTCAACTCCTCTCCTGCTTAACCTTTCCTTGGTTGGTAAAATATTCCGCAAAGCACGCCACATAAACTCCTTATCCTTTGGTGAGACATCTAACTTCTAAATTTTCCCCCATTAATCTCCCTCAACTACCTCCCCACTCCCCTTAATTAAACACCACATTACATGATACCCTGATTTGACACTATATTTCCCTTTCTTATCCCAAAGCCACAATAAATGATCTTGACAAGCATATAAACTAAGAGGAATGCTAAGGATAGCCCTATACTCCCTCAAACTAAACAAGCTTATAATTTTCTCCATATCCCATCACCTCTCTCCCTCCACCAATAACTCACTCACCCTCATATTGGGCACAATAAAGTCCCTACTATCTTCCACCATAAAATTATGATCGATAGGTAACCAAGGATGTTTTCTAACCATTATACTCTCCCCATTCCCAACCCTCCACCTCACTCCCTGTTTTAAAACCCTAATTGAAGCATGAATACTCCTCCAATCATTTGTTTTCCTTTTTGTTATGTTATACATGTGAAATCTTGCTTTTTTTTGTGATATTGAATTATTAATATGGGTAGAGTGTAGAATCCACTATCAAGAATTGGGCTTGGGTCAATCATCGTCCAAATAATTGACCCTTACCACTTATAAACCCTTTAACATTTTCATGTTTAGTCAATATGGGATATACAGTGGTAATCGGACCGGAATGCTGGGACTGGACATCCAGACGGATAACTGGGAAATTAATATCCGGACCAAACCTGCTCTGATACCATATTAAATTTTTAATATAGGCAGAGTGTAGAGTCCACTAACAAGAATTAGACTTGGGTCAATCATTGTCTAAATAACTAAAACTAGTTGTTTGGATAGTTGACCCTTACCACTTATAAGCCCGTTAACATTTTCATGTTTAGTCAATATGAGATACTCTAACAAGTTCGAATGGTTGAGTGTTAAAGCAGTCACCAGTTCAAAATAAAGAAGAATAAATGTTAGCTCAGAATCTATCAATCACTGTATTTTTTGGTTACTTTATGATTTTTGTTTCTTGTTTTACAAAAAAAACTTAATGGTAGATGAATTTTTCACTGAGCTCGCAAAAGGAGTTGCTTATATAGGAGGTCACGATGAAGAATCAATACTTGTTTTGGTAATTTTTAACTCCACCATTTACTTTTTTATCACTTCCTCCATTTTTTCAAACTGAAGGAAAGAGGGAAATAGTCAATAGGGTTCTTTTTGTATATCTCTCAAGATTCCAACTTTGCATCTGTTATGTATATATTGCTTCAAAGGCTTTACTATTCCCTTATTCCCATTGGTTATATATTTTTCGCGTTAAATAAGATTACCACAAGTTCCATTCATAAAAGTTGTAAGTGACTATATAAACTTTAATAGGGTGTTTGGTTCATCCTACTCTAATTCAAAAGTAATTTGTTGATAATTAATGTTGCTTCTATTAATCCTTTGCGCTTTACATTTTAAGGTTATAACTTCTCATGTTTCTTTTGTGATTCTTTTTCTTTTTTCCTTTATAATTCTCAAGTTTCTTTTCTTCTTCTTCTTTGTCCCTCTCTTATAAATATTAACTCCAATCTGTGGTTATTTTGTTATCATGAATATAGGCTAATACATATGTAAATGCCCAAGTAGATTTGAAGGATGCCAAACTTTGGCAGGTGCTCATCTTAATTTTTAAGCTTTCTTTACTTAATGGATGAAAACGTGGGCTTGATCTATGTTTGCTTGATTTTAAAACTAGGTTCGTACACTCTTGAAAGAAGTAGAGAAAATAGCTACCAGTGTAGATATTCCCATGTTGGTTTGTGGGGATTTTAATTCAGTTCCTGGAAGGACCATTTACTATTAAGATAAAAATTAACATGTGTTAATTGTATATTTCTTTGTTATAATGACGCATGTTCCTTAGTAAATATGAAGTTGAATCTTTTGACAATGCTCCTTATCCATTTCTTACTATGGGAAAGGTGGATCCCTTGCATCCAAATCTAATGGTAGATCCTCTTGGTATCTTACGCCCTCGCAGAAAAATTACATATTAGTTGCACATGGTAAGTTCATATCTTTCTAGGGCTTTGAGTGTTTCCTTGGATTTGTCTCTGATATCTTTTTGGACACTTGAAAGTTTTACTTTTCATTTTTAGTGGTCTTATTGACATTGACATTATATTTTTTAGATTACCACCTTAAACAAGTTGTCTTTTGTGCCTTTTCATTTAATTAGTTATTAAAATTCATTATGAATCTTGACAATGTTTAACTGTATCAGTTTGCATTCATTGAGTGTTTAAAGCAGTTTCTAGATAGAAAAGTAGCGATGTGATTCAAAATGTTAATAGCTAACATCTTAACTGAGATATGTTGAAAATGTTTCCATATTGTCATATATGGCTCTTTTTCTGAGAGCAAAAAGAAAAACTTACAGAACCCGAGAGTGATGGGAGCATGGATGAGATTATTGGTTTATTATGGCTTGCTATATTCTGTGCTAATTTTGACATGAGTTTGTTACGGGTCAGTGCATATTCATCTTTTGCAAGGCCAGGACTTAGTCTTGATTCAGAGGAGCAGAGGAGGATAATGGACCCCACAACCAATGAACCTTTTTTTACAAATCACACAAGAGATTTTATTGGCACCTTAGATTACATATTTTACAACGGTGAATGTTTTGCAAATTTTCTTTTTGCAGTAAAACAAGCTTTGTTTATGTGATTTTTAATATATGACTTATCATCTATAATTTGTTAGTAACTAAATCTAGTCTAGTAGGCTTTCAGTAGGCTGATTTGAAGTTTGATTCAATGCTAGATGTTCATTTTACTGGTTGTTGTACTGAATTTTGTATCAGGTTAACAAACTCTTTAACAGTGGGATCTTTATTGGAACTCCTGACATTGAATCCGACTTCAAATCAATACAACAAAATTGGTCCAGAGGAAAGATAGGGTCCTTCCTTCTTTAGAATGGTCTTCTGATCACGTAGCGCTATTTCGTTGCCATTTAGGGTATGTAATGCTGGATTGCCATTTATTGTTTCCTTGAATTTTTATTTTAATAACCCTCTAAGCAAGAGTACGACAAAATTAGTCCTTTTGCTCTGTTGCCTTAGTCATTGACAACCTAATGAAGGAAATGTATAGCCTACTTGTTTGAATAAAAGTTTAACATTTTACCTTAGTGTTTAAGTGTCATTTGAAATTCAAAATTTTTGTTATATGCAGTGCCATTGACTTCTTTACATTTGTTGATTGAATGAGAAGTCAATTACTGTGGATACGATGTTTTTTATGATGTTAGATAACTTTTAAATATTCTCGGTATCTACACCCATAATGACTTTTTTGGGTATTAATTTTTGAGCAGGTATAGGGGTGGTTAAGATAATTGTCAAAAGAAATGAATGGATATTAAGTTGTTATAAGAATGGTGGGTCATGGGCAATGTGATCTTTCACAAGTATATCTCATTAGGGATCCATCCTATGATCTGCTTTGTATCGTTCGTGCCAACTTCTTTCTCGTAGAAAAAAATTGTGTTATTCCTATTCATCGCCCCTTATCTATTAATAGAATTATCCGCCAGCTTAGTATTTCCTTATTGTCCTGTATTGTAAGTTCTTTGGGTTCAATGATTCTGTTGTCCCTGGGTTCTCTCTTTTTTCCTTTGGTTTCAAAAATTAAAATTTTTCCTAAAGTTTCAAACCACTTATCACCATTTGCTCTTATCTGCAAAAGTATCCCAAACTTGATTTGTAGACTTTGCAGTAAGCCGAAAAATCGGTGATGAAGAGCTACTTGTTGCAGAGTGTGCTCATGGCTAAAAATTTGGAATAATCCAACTTGCATGTTCACTCCCAAGGTTTCTTCAGTTTGAATGGTAGCTATGATTGAAGTTGGGAAAAGATTGATTAAGAGACTATCTACTGGATCCAGAAATACACCTTTAGCTTTTTCGTCATCTTAAAAGAGTTCAAATATTGAATTATTTTTTGTTCGACAGAAACATAAAACAGTTTTGGTAAGGGCAAAATGGTTAATTAATTTAATTTGATAGGAGAAGTAATAATAGAGTAAATAGATGACGCACAAGCTTCAAAACTAAAACTCCATCAAATAGCTTAATCACTTCCTTCTATTGCTATAAAACTGGGGCATGGAAATATAATAAAAAAGAACAAGATCATTCAACCATAAACAACTAGGATGATCACAAACAATAGGCAACTTGGACAAACATTTTAAATAGCATGTAAACCATGAGAGTTTAATCTAAATAAACATTCCACATTCAAGCAAAGTATGATTTGGAAAGGAACATATCCATTATATCTAACAAAGAAATGAAGAAGTACCAAAGCATTCAATCAAAACTGAAACTCTTAAATAGACTAATGCAACCCACATAAGTTTCGGTACAGATTCAAAACCTATAACATCGCTCAGTAGCCACCTTTGAGATCATTAACAACACCATATGGAATGGGTGTAATAGTTTCTAGTGTTGCACCTTCAACCATGAAACCAGGCTTAGGGCCTTCTGGCTGCCTCTTTATGCTAATAATCTCACCTTTTGCCTTTGTCGCTGCTTTCAATTCATCATTCTTCTTTTTCCTTAACTGGAATTCCTCAGTGTACCTTGAAGGTTGCAGATGCTCAACTCACACGTGGATCCTGTTCTTGATAATCCTTTTACCAACTTGTCATCCACATACATTAATTACATACCAACCAACAAATATATGCATATAATCAGTAGCATTTACAAATTCTGATTATACAATAAAATCTAATTCAAAAGCCCAAGGGTAAAAAAGAAAATAAAATGTAGAAAAAATAAAACAACTAAGCACCATTAGAAACATAAGTAGGTGAAGTGGGACCCAGTAGAGACAAGAACAAATATTATAAACATAAACTGCAAACTAAAAACAATCACAAACTTTAAATATTGAGTACATACAATCAAAGTTTCTATTACAAATAAAAAATGTCCATAGCAACACAAACAGAGGATCAAACACATAGCAGACAGAAATATATAAAACAAGCAAAACTCATAATAGAAAAAATTTTAGTTTACGTCAACACCATTTTTCACCAACTCTAAAACAAGTAAAGTGAATAATAAATTGCCTGTTTATTAATCTCGACAACAATAGCTCACTTGGTGATGTCCCGGACGTGATATAGCTGTAACCCTTCTTGTTAAAAGGTCTAGCAAACAGATTTCTAGTTCTCTCACGAAATCTACATGACAGACTTCTTATGCGCTACATCAAGCCTACTCCTCCAGAAATTGTAGTTATGAAACATGTAGCTTTCACGATCATCTATAATACTTCATTAATCAAATTTTAGGCACTGACAATATTCCATTCCACAACCTAAGGATTACTGATTGACAACATAATCCCCAAAGTTTATTATATCTCGGATGCCTGTAATCATAATGCACTTTCAAATTCCTTTTGCTATTGTTTCCTATCTTTTTAGCTATTTGTTGATCCTTAGTGCTTAGAGGACTGTAATCCTGGTGCACATACAAACTATTCTTGTTATTGTTTCATCGTCTCTTTTGCTACTTACTGATAACTATTGCTGAACTATGTTTCTCTTGTATTTTGTCTTGTATTGTTGATCTCTTATTCTCGTTCTCTTTGCTCAGTCAGTAATTTCTTTTTAATTCACATAACCACTAGTTGTTTTTAACTTTTGTCAGAATTTTCTTGTTAAATTTTCATTGATTTACTTTAATTCATATCAAATTTTGCAATTGCTGTATTCTTTACTAAAATATTATAATGAATTTTACTTCATTTTTTTCTTTGTTTTTCCTTTCCACTTTTATTAATCCAATTTAAATATTCACCTGTTATATCTTTTCCTCTTTTCCCTTACAATATTATGTCCTACATCATACATTTCCAAATTTTCCCTCCAAATTTTAACATCAACAATATTCACTTACATATCTTAACCATTCATAACAAAATCTATATATACATACTTTTTAATTCCTGAAAACAACTGGGCATTATACGTTTCCAAATTCCCACTACGCAAAGTTCTTTTTAATAACGGATAACATTAAAAGATGGATCAAGGCTTTGTAGGCAAGCCATTCAATAATTGTAGTAACATTAAAAGATGGATTTGTGTGCGTCACGTTGCACTAAACCCAAACATCATAATATCTAGTCTTCATTCAAGATATTAAATAATTGTAGTAAACAATTCACACACTTAATTGAACAAAAAACAAAAGTACACATGATTATAGCGAAGTAATAAAATATTTTAAATTGCAATACTAATGACTACCATAAATTTTATAACTTTAATGCAAATCAAAGTATCATAATCTTGCTCTGATACCATATGTAAATTTAATCTTTAACATTCTAAACAATATTTCAAGCCTAGAATTCACCCAAGATCATCTATAACACAATTGATTCAACCCCTTCAAACCTTAAGATTCATGTTATAAAACAAAAAAAAACAAAAAAATACTAACCTTGATTCAGGCTCAATATGTGTAATCCTTTTCTAATCTCAAACACCTTTTCTACGCACAAGCATTATCTACTCTCTCCTTCTTCCTTTCTTCATTCGTTGTCAATGGTGCAAAAACATATGTCTCTTTGATATCTATTAATGTTACTTCACTGAAGGGAGAATGAGGGGTTTTATTAATTAATCCTAATGATTCTAATTTTCTTTGCAAGCTCAATAACTATTATTTTGGGCCTACCTCATATTAGAATCAAATAAAGTAATATGGGCCACACGTTATAATTATTAAATTAATCTAATAATATGCGGCTCCCAAACCCAAAACAAGAAAAAACTCCACGCCATAGTTTAATACCAAAGACATAATTATCGTTTGAAAAAGGACTTACAATGTGAACAGATAAGCTAACTCATTTCGATACATTTATAGTGAGGCTTGAAGCATCTTACAACATTTTAGTTGATAATAAAGAAAGATAAATAAGAAACATGCACACATATTGAGGTATACTTCCTCCTCAAAAAATATGAGATTCTAAATCAAAGAAGGTATAACATTGGGCTTCATAATTTATTGAAACTATGTGTGAATGAACTAAATCAAATTATAAGCTATTGCGCATCCATGTGCTATGATGTTCTTTAGTGCTAGCTAGAAAATATGCAAGCTTTTATTATGAAAATCCCACGAATGTAATTTCGAATATCTTATTTATTTATTTTTCTTTAAAAAATCCATATATTCACATGTAAGTGCACATGGCTCTGAGCACATTATCTTATCCCCCTTTTTGGTGAGTGCTTATAGATCCAGAAATGCTTAGGTGATAAATTTCTCTTATTTAAAACCACTCCATTAGTTCCTTAGTGGAGTTTAATAAACCAATTTGCCTGTTTTATTTTTGGAGAGCAGTAATCTCAAAATTCATTTCAATTCCTTTACGCTCATTACTTGATTCATATAAGATTGCCAGATTTTTTTACCCTGTAAAAAACTTGTATAAATTTCATAATTCTAGCTACATTTCTTAGTCCTCCTGAGTGAGTCATGTTAGATGACCTACATCACTCCTACCATTGTCTAACATGGATTATTAAAGAATATTGTTATTTATGTTCCTCACTTTTACAAGAAAATTCCTTCTATTGGCCATGTTTTCTCTCACTTGAATGACCTCTTTAACAAACGAAAGAAGTATTATCTAAAATCTGTTGCCCAAAACCAGTGAATTAGGATATGATTTAAACTTTATCTATATATAACATGTTGTTATGCCTGGATTGGATAATGAGCCATCCACTTCTGCAAATGAGGTAGTGAATTAGAAAGCGGACAAAATTTTCATGAAGGAGAGACCAAAAGGAAGATCCAAAAGTCCAAGTGGCTCAAAAACTAATACTAAAGACTATAGCGTAGAACATTCTATAATATGCTGTCAAATTGTTAAGAAAATGGGAAACTTATCATCAAATCCTTAATTTACTCCCTCTTATAATTTGTATTTAGTGATAGGTATTGAAAGGGAATGAAGAGAACGTTCATTAACTGATTCAAAATATCAGTTACTATTTTTTAGGAGTGTATTTTCTGTTTTTAAGGTGGTGGGTTAGTGATATTAGGCACTAAATCTGGTGATGAGTTTGTGATCCTATCTTTTAGGATTTTCTATTGTTATGTTTACATTATTTAAAGCCATTGTATTGAACATTTGGTAGCAACAGTAAAGATTAGCAATTTGTGTCAATCAATTATTGTTCATTATTCTTCTCTCGGTATCAGAGCTTAATACCATGTTCGGTCTTCTTTTCTCTACCTTAAGGAAGAAGTAGTGTGTAAGAGAGAGAGAGGAAAGACTAAGAGGAAGTCATGACATCAAATTATTTTTCTCTTCCAGTTCCCATTTTCAATGGAGAACACTATCAATCATGGGCCATCAAAATGAAATCCTATTTGAAAGCCTTGAGTTTGTCGGAGGTTGTTGAGAGTGATTTTAATTCTACCTCACTTCTAGAAAATCTCACACTAACTCAAACCGAAAAACATGATGAAGAAGTAGCAATGAAACCAAAAGCATATCTTACATGCATTGGCCCTTGTCGAAGGGAATTTTTTTTAAAAATAAAAAAATTAGATTGATAGAATAAAGTTGAAGAACAATGTTAGGAGAGTAGTAGTACTCCCTAGTCTCTTTCAACAAAGCAACACACTACAAAAAGCAAACAAACCAATTGGTACAACAACATAAAAACCCCTCCTATCTACACATCAAAGACGCTACTATTTACAAATTAGGCTTCTGAGAACAGAGGTACTTCAGAGGCTTCCCAGCTCGCTTCCATCATCAAATTGACAATATGACAAACCGACTTCCTAAGTAAGGCATTATATTAATTGGCAACATCCAACAGATTTCCAATCCTTGATTAAGTGTCACTTAACCCTTTTGTATTCCATATTTAGAAAGGTCACTTAAGGGGAATATCTCTTCTTTTTGGTTTTCTTCCTACTTGGTCTTCCTTTGAATTTCGAGGAACTCGCATGAAATTTTTATGCTATCTCAACAAGTCTATCATTATCTGGTTTTATCAACAGCAGCTTGCTTGTTAAAACATTATCCAGTACACCATATTCATCTTCTGTCTCTTCGTCCACTGAGTGTGCTTCTAATCTATTAGGGGATTCTGGTTTATCATTGTTTTCAGTTGGTTCATTCCCAAAAACTACTAACGGAGTCAACATATTGGCCCAATTCATTTGACAATGTTCCAAATACTAGGAGTTGAAGTCATTCACTTTATTATCCAGATTCATCGCTAGAGTATTATGTCTTGTCAGATTCAATGAACCCACAATAGTCTTTGTTTGAAAGCTTAAATTGCCCTGACTAGACTTGTGCATGTTTAGATCCTGCTGGAGCTTTGTAGTTGTGACATTGTTAGCCTCATCTGTTATAGCCAAAGCAGGGGAGGCCATAACCATTTCCCTATCAGTAGTAGCTAACTAATCCATAGCCTCACAAACAATTTCACCAGCTTCAACATCAACTATACTAGTAATTGTGCTAGTTATTGCATGAGATGCTCCTATAACTACATCGTTTACCCTATTAGCTACATTCCCAACTCCCAGAATATTCTTATCTATTTCCCCTAAGGGTGAGGCCAAGACATCCCCCCTTTCTTTAACACCTATCTCGTTAGTTTTATCAACCACATTAGAATACATCAATTCTTCAAGTTAACCCGTTGGAAAAAACTTACCTGTGGGTTTCCAAGATTTATTAAGCACTTGTGGTTTCTAGAGATAAGTAATAGAGATTACTGACTTATTCAGTTTACCATGTTCAAACAATTGAAGAATATGGAGTGTGTCCAAAAGGGGAGGGAATTTTTACAAGCATAATGGCTTGTGAATCGCCTAAAGAAGCATTGGAAAAACTCAAAGAAGAGTTTGGAGGCAACAAGCAAATAAAAATGATGCAAATTCTGAATCTCAAAAGAGAATTTGAGATGTTAAGGATGAAGAAATCCAAAAATGCCAAGGAATATGTAAGAAAGCTAATGTCTATCATCAATCAAATCAAATTTCTTGGTGAAAAATTTCCAAGACAAAAACTAGTTGACAAGCTTCTCATGACCTTTCCTGAAAGGTATGAAACCAAAATCTCATCACTTAAAGATTCTAAAGGTCTATCAAAAATAACTTTTGCAGAGTTACTAAATGCTCTTCAAGCCATGGACTAAAGAAGAATCATGAGAGAGCAGCGAAATGAAGATAAAGTTAAGGGAGCTTATTTAGCGAAGATTTCATCTTCAAAGGGAAAAGACAAAGTTGTTAAATGTGGAAATTACAAAAAACTTGGTCATGAAGAGAAAGACTATTGGCACAAGGACAAGTCACGATGTTTGAAGTGCAACATATTTAGGCACATACAAAGGAATTGCAAACTTGAAGATAAAGCACAAACAAATATAGAAAAAGAGATAAAAGAAGAAGCTCTATTTTAAAGTCGTTGGTGAGATGTGTACCATGGAGAGAAGTGCTCTAACAATTGAAGGTTGATGATGGTGGTGACAAATGCATCACATTTGAAGAGAAGTGCTTCATAAGTTGTTTTTTTAGAGAAGTGATCTCTATATGAATTTTGAATCAAGGGGAAATGTTACTCGACTGATTCAAAATATCAATTACTATTTTTTAGCAGTATATGTTTTCTGTTTTTAAGTTAATGGGTTAATGATATTAGGCATTAAATCTAATCATAGGTTTGTAATCCCATTTTCTAGAATTCTCTATTGTTATAATTGCATTATTTAAAACCATTGTAACTAGACATTTGATAGCAATAGGAAAGATTAACAATTTGTGAAAATCAATTGTTCATTATTCTTCCCTCACCCTCTTTCCCCTAGGAGAAAGTAATGTTTGATTTTTTTTCTCCTCTTTCTCGTCATTCTGGAGCCATCCCTGCTCTAACTGGGTATTTTTTTAACTTTTATCTCTTATCACATATCTTGTTGTTTCGCTGTCAATTGAGAAACAAACCAACTTGTATTTCATTCATAGCCAGAAGATTGGGATGATAGAGAATATATTGAAGATCCTAATGATGCCAAGCCAGACGTATTGTGTTGGTAAATCATTATGTTAATATTGGTAGTATGTAAATCTTTTTGGAAATAATGTACTTACATTTTATCCTCTCATGCTTTAGGGATATGATTCTTTCTTGGCTAAGATTCCTAATCCTAAGGATAACAAGGAGTGTGCATTGCCTCTTGTACAATTCGATACGTGTAAAAATAGCAAAAGTAGGCATAACATGTGCCCAAATTTGATCAATCATTTAGATAGGAGACTATGATTTGATTCACCAGTTGTGAACAAGGGAAATTGATTACTGCTATTCTTGTTACTGTTTTGAGCAACGTGTTGATTGTGATGCAGAGGAGGATGGGATTTGGAGGCTGACGAAGGTACCAAATCCTACATAAATAGGAACTTGGAAGAGGAAATTGATTACTGCTATTCTTGTTACTGTTTTGAGCAACTTGTTGACTGTGATGAAGAGGAGGATGGGATTTGGAGGCTGACGAAGGTACCAAATCCTGCATAAATAGGACATTGGAAGAGGAAATTGATTACTGCTATTTTTGTTACTGTTTTGAGCAACCTGTTGACTATGATGAAGAGGAGGATGGGATTTGGAGGCTGACGAAGGTACCAAATCCTGCATAAATAGGACATTGGAAGAGGAAAT
>JAOQMP010000001.1:22697183-22719318 GCA_027563575.1 Erythroxylum pedicellare
ACTTATTCATTAAAAAAAAATTGGGGTCCAACAATGTCTCTCTCTTCTTATCCTCATAAAGTTCAAAATATCCTTTTTCATTGTATTCTGACTTGGAACCTTGAAAGTTGGTTGTATTGAATTAGAAAACATTATGAATCTTTTTCTTTCAACCATTGACAGTGGTTGTTCATCTTCAATAGCCATAATAGCCATCAAAAACCTTGATTTGTTGCTATCATAAGTTGTTGCGGTCAATTCATTCTTCCCTTTCATAAGGTTAGAGGTAAAAAATGTTTGACCTCCTAATACCATCTTCCTTCTATTACATGAATCCATATGTGTCTCCTTAAATGAGACATTCCACCTTTCGAACCATTGAAATACAACTTTTGACAATATTTACACTCTGCTTTTTCAATCTTGTTTGTTTATCTAGTCTTATTAAAGTGATTCCAAACTTCACTTTTATATTGAGTTCTAATTGAACTTCTATCCTCACTTGGTACAAGAATAGAAGTTTCCACTTCTATCTCCAATACTGGAATGCTACTGTCTACTGAAAGAATACGCTCATCCATTTGAAACAATCAACATATAAATGCTTGAGGTTAGAAATAATCAATTTATATATGCTTGAGGTTTGAAACAATCAAATGAGCAATTGACCATATAATTATTTAGAAACATTCAAAACGCATGTTTAATGGCAATATAAATTATATTAAAATAAGAAGCAATGATGAAATATAAATGCTTATGTAATTTAGTTGTCGATGTATGCATGCATTTATACTAGATTAAAATACCAATATGGGGTTCATAAGCAATGTGAAAGAACAATTAAAAATTCACTTTGATAGTTTTGCCACAATGTTTTTCTCAAAGAACAATAATGGTTGAAACATTACTTATAATATAAATGAAAAGTTTAAAAACAATTACTTAATAGGGTTTGCCTCCTCTCGAGTTTCCAGAAAAACATTATTGGTCATCTCATAGACTTAAATTTTTTTATATTTTATTTTCAATAGAGTTCCAAACCCTAAAACAATAATAAAACGAACGGTAATATTACTCCATATATGGTCTGTTATTTCATTTCATACTTTTTAAACACATAATATAAAAATTTCATCACATTATTCAATTTGCTTACCTCCAAGATCCCATAATTAATGAAGACTTCTAAACCCAACACAAAATAAATAAAATAAACAATGAGTACTAAATTCTAGCAACAAAGAAATGGATTTTTCATTGTCAGACGTTGAGAGTTATACATTAAGCATTGCAAAGTAGATTTCTTAGAAAAAAATCGTTCTGCTATTGTTGGCTTTTGAAGTATAACGATAAGGTTAATAGAATAACATGCTAACACCTAAAATATGGTAATCAATTAATATATTTGTGAATATTCAAGATGTGAAAGTCCAATGGTTGAAGAATGAACTGACATTTTTAAGAGCAGGAGGTGACGACCATAATCATAGTCATGCCAAGTGAGAAAGTAATATACACATGGCATCATATGTGATAAACATCAACTTTAAGTTTAATAATGATGATCAAATCAACATGACTAATTAAATCAATAGTAAAATGGTGAGACTTAACCCGTTTTAATATACTGGAACTTACAAATCATTTTAGCACTCTTTAAAAACATACCTTAATGAAACAATAAGAGGACTATAATGAAAGTAGGTTTAGAATTAGTATAACATGTTATAGCCTAAAAGGGGGGAGTATAGATTACAATTCACGCATCACACATAACACGAGGCAAAATATTCTGGCAAGGGCATTTTATTAAACAATATACATACATGATGACAGATTCCTATTAGTAAAAATCACAATCATAAGTTAGCCAAATCACCAAACAACAATACTCTGCAACCAATAAAATATTAATAATAAACCAAATTTAAGAAGAGAGACTACCTTATTAAAACATTGATTAGTTAATGGCATTGTTGACTTCACACTGGTGGCGTGGTGCTTACGATGACTGACGAAGGAGCTAGGGGAGAGCATACACTGATGGGAGAGACAAAGAGCAAAAGTCTAGGGATTGAAGAATAGTAGTCGAACTTGAACAGAAGAAGAAGAAATGAAGAATAAACGATGATAATGAGACGATATGAAGAAGAGTAGCAGAATGGGATGGGAGGTGAAATTTTGGAACTTAATCATAAGCAAAATGACATTGTTTTGTTTCTTATGTAAGTTCTATTGATTATAACAATAACATAATTTTGAAAGAAACAAAAAGACGTCATTTTCTTGTTAGGGCTCTATTGAGCCACGAGACCAGATCGGGCTAGTTGGCCTAAGTCTAGGCCTGGCCTGAGCTCATTAGTTTGAGCCTATAGCCTGACATCTCAATCTTGTAGCTCAGCCCTGAGGCTACTTAAGCCTCATTTGCCCTGGCCATGGCTTGATTTGACCACGCTTGGCCCTTTCATGACAGACCGGGCCAGGTATATTTTACCACCCCTATTTTTACAATTACGTTGTCCATATAGGATTAGTTGAAAAACTAATTGGAGAGTCATAAATATATTTAGGTATAAATCATCATAGGTTTTCCAAATTATCCTAACCTCTCCCATTTATAGATACTGTGTGTTACATGTTTTAAGTTTTCCAATTTTCATACTTGACTAATGATATGTGCAATCATCATACTTAGAGAGCTCTAATGTTATGTATCTATTACGAGTATATAACTTATCGACTAAAAAGTAAATTTGAAACAAACTCAGTATAAATATTAGAGATCCTTTATACATAAAAGGTAGCCCTTTTGAATACTTCCTGATGTTAACTTAAATTTATAATAATCTTTCCTATTTCTTAATCCTTTGAATCAAACTAACTCGCTTTTCTAGAATTTCCTATTATGCCACATCATTAATGATTTTCTAACAATATTCTAAAATAGCAAATATTAATTCAATTACCTAAAATTAGAATTGAGTAAAAAGGGTATTTTATTTTAAGCTTTATATAGCTTTAAGAATCCTAGCATAATATAATTTGAGAATATTACTCGTATTATTTTCGTTAGTCAGTTATGCACACATAATATGATTCATATCTAACGGCTAACTTGAGTTCACTTATTTGCTCAATCAATTCACATTTCAACACATATATTTGGAATGTTAATATATATCATGTGAACAAATCATTTTATTTAGTTATGCCATCAATAATAACATTTTTGCCTTTTAATATACTTCATATCAAATAAGTGTTTTAAGCTTTGAACTCTTTCTTTTTACCTAGATAAACTATTTAAAACTTGTATTATCTCCATTTCTACTAAATAATAAAGGCAATTACATGTATGTGAATCTCGTATATGTCTAATATATTTCTTTTATCTATAACTAAATGTTTAATACCCATTCTAACTTAATATCAAGCATTATCCTATTTATATAATTTAATTTTCATTTAAAATTCATTTTAAAAATTAACAATCAATGTTCAATTAAACACAAGTTACATCAAATATTTAAAAACAAAAAAGACATGATCATTGATAACAAGTACTATAAATATTCATATGAAGGAAAAAAATAAAAACAAAATTTAAATCCTACAAAATCCTAATGACCTAACATGTATAGAAAACATTTCTTTAGGAATTGACTTGGTCATAAGACTTACAGTCAATTGTCCCATTGGAATATACTCCATAGTCACTTCTTTTAGAGCCACTATGTCCTTGACATAACTATACTTGATAATTATATGTTTTGTTCCATATTGATACTTGAGGCCCTTAAGTATAAGTTAATATTCTTTTTATTGCTTCTGTAATGTGCTTATTTGTACACAATATAGTGTACATAACAAATGATTTACAATCTTGTTTACAAAATCATTAAATTATTTGCTTATTATATATGAAGCTTATAAAAGTGATAAGAATATTCTTAATTGATTCATAATGATCTTAACTCAAGGTTATATGTAGTTTCACCTATGCCCTTTATCTTAAATATGGTCAACAACTATTTTTGAATATTAATTTTGATTTTTTGATAGATTAATTATTATTACTAACTTAAAATATCTACATAAAATGATAAAATTAAAAACTTATCATTGGATATTTTAATATATATACTTGGTGATTTGTTTCAATCATACTAAAATCATATATGTTGGTCCTCAAATATCATACAAGAGGAGGGTGAACTATATGTTCATTTTTCCCCTATTTGAAAACTGGTGAATGAATTGTCTACTCTAATTAATGATTATGGAAAATTTATATATAATAATCATAAAGAAATCAAAATAATATTTAAAAAGAGTATGGAAAGAGAGATAATAATAAATTATAATTATTTGACAAAATAACCCTTTGCCTGTGTCTACTCCTTAAGCTTTATTAGGGAATTCATTATCTTCTTTCTTTAATAAGTAAAGACCAACCCTTTATATAAAATCTTCTTTTTCACGAGTCAAGAGTAACTATTTACAAATCTTGTCTAAAGTCAAGGAAAATCCATTACAAGAAAAATAGGTTTTAGCAACGAAAATTACTGATGAAGAACAAAGATTTTACTAAGGAAATATATTTGGTGATGGAAATTAACAACAGAAAGAGTCGTCGGAGAAATGACTATAAGTAAATTTTAGCGATGGACACAAAGAATTCACTCCTAAATTTAGCAACAAAATGTTATACATTCATCGATAAATTTAGTGACGAAATTTTGTATTTTTGTCTATAAAATTTGGTAAATTTACAATATTCTGTTGCTAAATTTGTGATAGATTCCTAATATTCTGTTGGTGAATTTACCAATGGTAAATTATATGTCCGTCACTAAATTTAACAACAAACATATAACATTCCACTGCTAAATTTACCGACAAAAAGCATTATCTATTGTAAAATTTTTACTAGAAGAATATTATAATTATGTCTAGAAATATAGCTATGATAAATTTCAACTACCATTTCTTACTGCCTACCCGAGTTTTTTGTTGATAATGTTTTAATTTTTTGTACATTTAATTTATGTAAATAATATAACATTAATTGATAAATATAAAGTAAACATTATTCTAATTAGTATTATAATAAAAATATTATAATGTAAAAGAATAAGTACCTTGAAAATAAATGTAAATTAAGAATTCATATAAAAACTTAAGAGTATCAGACTATCAAATACATTCACTTATCCAGAAGCTATGTAGGTGGTAAAGGTGGATGCTCTAATTGTTGTGATGAGGTCCTGTGCCTCCTTTTCAACTCATCCACCTTATTACAAAACTTAGTTATCCACTCCATCAGCCTCTCTACTGTGTTCTGAAGCTGAACTACTCTCTCATTTGATACAAACCTCCTACTAGATCTAGTTGTAAAGGATGTTGATGATTGTGAATAGCATGTGTTTGCAAATGAACCTAAGTTGAATATCCTTTCACGACGGTCCCTACCACCAACTGCATCAAGATATGCCTGACTCTCATCACCAATTTCAGAGTTATGAGAATGTCGTTCAATGCTTTCTTGTATTTGGTCCTATCATTATAATTGTTTGTGTTAATAAGTGATAATTTTTATGAATTAATATTAAAGTTTAGATTTTACATATATGAAGCTGTCTGCATCAGGTGTTGATGAAGGTCACACCATCATACTACTTAATATGAGCCTGTAAAAAAAGCTGGCATGATGTAGACTTTCTTCCCAGAGACTTTTCCTTCATCATAGTAAGTTATTATAAGTGAATTAAAATTTATAAAAATTTCGTCAGATTTTCCTCTATTTTTATGATATTTACCCCTGTTAGAAAAAAAACTTAACAACATAGCCACTAATGGAAACAGACATTGATAGCCATTGATAACATTATTGCTCTCTATAATACATATATATTTTCATTCTAAATTTCATACATCAAAGTATAAAAATTAGAATATAAAAGTAAAGTTTTGATACTTACAAGTTAGAAGTGCATGCTCCTGGTGTCAAAGATCCTCCAGTGTGTATAAGTAGACTCTCTCCGTCTAGTCCTCTATTTCTGTTGGCAGAATTGTGCTTTGAAATGGACATTGTCTCGAGTGATGCCTAATATTGCTACCAACAACTCCAAATTTCTTCATATATATATGGTGTTCATACATCATTCTTGTGTATCGAACCAAGAAAGTCTTTATAACGTGTACGAGCTCGCCTCTCCCATACATTATAAATTACATCATCGAATTAAAAATCCAAAAAAAATTCTTTTGAAAAAAAGAAAAATACTATAAGTACTTATAGATGACAATATATATCTAATTAATTTATAAAATTAGATAAAATAAAAAAGATTAAAGAATATTTTTTTGTACCTCAAACTCTTGATAATAAAAATCCTTTGTTGCCTGAGAGACAATCTTCCATGTATAACCCTCAAAATCTATCTTTTCCTTGAACCTGGATGAGATATTCTAAAGCACATTCTGGATGGAACCAACCTAATATATAAACATTTTTGGATGATTTTCAAATTAAAACATATAACTTTAGTATAAACCTATGATGTTATCATGCATGAATTATAAAATTTTTAGAACTTCACGCACAGATTGTTGAGAATAGTGATATAAGTTCTTCCATCAACTCCCTTAGCTCCCAGTTAGAGGCCACCTCCATCATCCTCAATGTTTACCCTGATATCTCTGTTGGTGTAGGGATGGTGGATGGTGTAGGACTGGTGGGTAGTGTAGTAGTAGGTATAAAAGGTGATTGCACAGGGAGTGTAAGTCAGGAAGGTGATGCCTCATTTGGATGTGCAGTAGCTGGACTTATGGAATCTAATTCTGTAGCGTTAACAAAACATGATGCTTCACTTGGAAAATGTGGTAACCTAAACCTTGGCCGCAATAAGTCCCGTTTTCTCTTTTGTGGCATATTTTTAACCTAAAATTCACATTTTATTGAATATTCCAATAATAGAACAATATAAATTAAACATAACTAACATTATATTGTTGATGCAATAATAGATTTATTGATATAATAATCTATTAAAAACACAAATTAATCATAATTATCACTTCATTGTATATCAAAATCATCATCTTCTTTTTCTAAAGAATTAGAATCAAACTGACGCTCCTTTTTAGATTTCTCTCCCTCCTCATCCTCTCTAGATGAAATTCAAAATATTCATTATTTTGATCGTTCAAAGGTTCATTCTTGTCATATGTTACATATGCATTTATTTCATAAACATCTTTTTGAAATGCTTCACTTTCAATTATCTTATTTTCTTCTTTTCCATATAATTCAAAAACACCTCGAGAGATGGCCAACCAATATGACTTATCTCGTTGTAAGCTAGGAAAAGGGATATAATACACCTGGATTGTATGCATCGCCAACACAAAAGGTTCAAATTGTCTAATTCATGGGAGTTGTATCACAGGTTTCTAACCTATACCATACGTAGGAGTTTATTATGCAAAAAATTGTTATGTCAATTACGTGAATTTCTTCTGTTAATACTAAGTTTGAATTAATCACATTGAAATTCAAGTCTTTATGTTTCAATTAATCACCTACAAGTTCATTTCCAAAGTTTGATTTTAAACAAGCACTATGGTATGTGACATTGTTTACACCTGTGAATCAAGAAAGCAAAATTTTGTTATGACTCATAGGTTCATGGAATTTTTCACTGATAAGCCTCATAGGAGCTATATCATGAGTTTCAAGCCTATATACTATCCTACGAGTTTATTATGTAAAGAATTTTCATGTCAATTACGTTAATTTCTTATTTTAATACCAAGTTTGAATTAATCACATTGAAGTTCAAGCCTTTATGTTTCAATTTTAACAAATTCCTAAACATAAATACTTATATTATTAAACCCCAGCCTAAAAACTCATCAATCATGATTAGAGGTAAAATTACAAAGAACAACACAAAACTAAGCACATTGTAGACATTACTTAGTTGAACGACTTACCTTAATAGACGGACAATCACAAACTACAAAGAAGTCAAATGAGGTTGGACAATTATCGACGCTCTTGAAAAAGAACAATTAACCTCAATTTCATCATATCCATTTTCACAATATCACATATGGACAAAAATAACATAAAATTTTTTCCAAGATCATAACCATTATTATGCAAAAAACATTATTATGAAAACAATTATTATGGAAAACCACTATTACAACCTCCTTCTCATTCATATAGGCCTTTTTCTCATTAAAATGGTATGAAACAAACTCATAATAATTAGAGGTCTCTTTATAAGCATAAGGGCATGATACTTGCTCCCATTTAATATCAATCCTTATGAGAAACAAAAAAACATCGCATTTTTCTCTAAATCACCATAAGTCATATTTTCATGAAAAGAGTATATCATATGCTAATCATTTATTGGACTCTACTATCATACAAAGACAACTCCAAGGACCAAGTTTGTGTGGGTACCTAGAATTGATTTTTTTAATCTAGTAGGAACAATTATTGACATTCTTTAACATAGAACATGACCTGTAAGAAAGTCAATAAACGATTAGCTAGTTTTTGATAAGTTTTGAATTGAGCATAGGTAAAGATATGCATGAAGTAGCACAAGTAGCCATAATGAAAAATGTCCAGGATATAAGCTATAACAAGTTCTTAATAGGCACTCAAATTTTTTTTAGCGTAGAGTTAGATTGCTCACTTTGACCTATTTATGTTCCTATTGAGCAAATATAAGAACTACGATTCTCTGATGATGTATAGAGAAATAAAATTACATATTAATCATAGAAAGAATGTTATAGTGGAATATCTCCTATCACCTCTTGATTTGTTAAGCTAATTGAAAAAAGAAGATACCATTGATAACTTTTGCAAAATTTAATTTATTTGTATTTCCCCACTGGTTCGAATTAAAATTTTTTAAGTAATGTTTAAATTTGTTAATTGAATTACTTTAACTTCCTTCTTTCAGTAAAGTCCTTAATGTATGGCATTTATTCCCATCGTTACCTTTTTTGGTCAGTGATATGAATACTATATTTCTAATAAAAGAGATAAGAATGTATGAACTAGCCAAAATAAGAGTAATACCTAATGTAACCAAGTTCTATAGAGAATTAGATATTCTAGCTATACAAAAGGGTCATAATATTAAAACAAGTTCTCTAATAGAAAAATCAAAAGCAAGTAAAAGGTCTAGAGTCGTATAGTTTGCTAAAATTAATTACCATCAAGAATGAAGATGTAGTCATATAGGTTTTAGTTAGATGCTTGGATTTGGTTGAGAACTCATTTTTTTGTCCATTTAGTTTCTCTTATCCATTGAACTATCTTGTGTAAGGTTCTTCCAAATTCTTGTTTTGTTTATTAGAATTAATGTTAGTTCCTACTTCCTATCTATTTTACTTATTTGAATATAAGTAAAATAAGTGAGGACTAAGTTAATTGTAATTTAGCACTTCTATGACATATTTTATAGGATATTATATGATATTCTCTTTATTTTGATTCATTGTCTTGCAAGTGATGATTTTGAAGAGATGTCACAAATTTGATCATATCTTTCTCCTAGTTATATGATTAAGGTGAAAATTAGAGTCACTTGAAAGCTATTCAAAAGAGGAAAAAAAAAAAGACCTTTATGGAGTACATCAGAAATTAATTTTAGCTTAAAGATGTCAAAAAATTAAGGAAAATAAGAACAACGGTCAATCACAAGACTAGCATGGATCAATGTTTGAATCATATTATTCATTTTTTTCAAAAGAAAGATGGTACTTGAAATGAAGTGTAATTAGAGCCAGACTCTTCATATTACATTTGAAATGTTTCAAAACAAAATTGCTGCCATTCTGGAAGTGTAACAAGCATTGATTCTTATAATAAGCACTTTGAGGACATGCATAATTACAATATTTAATTCTTAAAGGAATGGATATACTTTTGGCTTTGATACCAATATTAGAAAAATTCTATGATGATTAAAATTAAATAAAATGCAGAAAAGATAATTTATATATAAACTAATTCTATGATGATTAAAATTAAATAAAATGCAGAAAAGATAATTCATATATACACTAATTAAATAAGTGTATATATATCTCATATATCTGTCTCCAATCTTTTTCTCCATGAGTAATTTATACAACGTTAAATTTTTGAAGAATAATTTGATTCATATTTTATAAAACACATCCATTTCATCTTTTAAAGTCTTATCTCTAAGAACTACTTTGTCAATATAGGATTAATTTAAACAATTAATGGGAGAGTCAAACTTATATTAATATATTCTCTAAATTAAAAGATATTTAGGATAAACCCATCATGAGTGTCCCAAATAATCCCAATATATTAGTTTGTCAACATTCATACATTTCATTTATTCACCCTTATAAGATATAGAAAATGTGAAGTTATCTTTCATAAATATGAAAATCCATTAAAAAAACTTCATCAAATAAAAACTTTCCTTTAATATTTTTATACTATTGAATCACTAGCCTAATTATGTCAAATAATGTTTAAGGTCATAAATTAGCTATAAACCTATGACTTTTGGTTTCAATCTAGCTGAATTTCGAAATTATGTATTATACTCCTCATGTATTTTACTTAGCTTAACTACAACAGATAATGGACCGTTATATACATAATTAGGATATATTTTTTTTCCAAGCTCATATGTAAAATAAAATTGGGCTATATATTTTCAAATATGAACTTAATTCATAAGATTTTGATTGTGTTGAAATTCACAGCTAATTTGAGCTTTTTAGCCCAAAATAAGCCAATAAATTTAATCTATTTGACTTTTAATTAAGTCAAACTCGATTTATTGAATATGAGTGAAGTTTAAAGGTTTTATATTTTTCTTATTCTCTTAGAGGAAACCCTTATATAGGTTGAGATACAAGTTTGTTATAGAGATCCTATATTAAAGGATTATATCAAGGCTTATTAATTGTATTTTATATAATATTATCCTATATAGGAAGATATACTCCCTTCCATAGAAATCACATATAACTTCAAAAATCACACGCTAATGCTCCCATTTAAATTTGTGTAAATATTTCTTCTAAGCCTACCTTATCCAAATATTTATTAAAAACTTCAATATAAATTGCATAAGGAAGAAGTATGCTAGTTGGTCACTCGTTCAAATGAAACGAAAGTCCACTAACTTTATATTCAGCTTCTCTTTAATGAAGTATCAATCTACCTCAATATGTTTAGTTTATTCATATAATATCAATATTATCTACTTCTCAAGCTGCTTGATTATCATCGTATAGTACCATAGGTTCCTTTGTTATGAAACCTATTTCAATAAGCAAGATCTTAGCCATAGAAGTTCACATATCCTACGACCCATGCCTTCATATTATGCTCCTATCAAATATCTTATTATTACATTTATTTTTTGCTTCTTCATATGAGAAGATTGCTAGCACCGAATGTAAAGTAGCTAGAGGTGGAGTTAATGATTTATTCTGCCCAATCCATATTGGTAAATCATTTTACTTCCACATGCCTAGGCCTCTTAAAGTTTTTACCTTTTCTTAGAGCCTCCTTTAGGGAACATGAAACTCTTATTATAATAATCATATGATCTTTATTTTGATCATGCATAAACTGACTAACTACACTAACGATGTATGGAATATTTGGATGTGTGTGTGTGATAAATAAATTAATCTTCATATCAATTATTAGTACCTTTTGTTGTATATTGGTACTTGATCTAGGTAAATGGAAAAATGATAATTACAAACAATAAGATTGTCTACTAGTTTACATTCTAGCATACTAGTTTTGTATAAGAGATTTAGTATATACTTTCATAATGAAAAATATATACCATATTTGAACCTTAAAAATTTAATCCCTATAAAATTTTTCAATCCACCTATATGTTTTATTTCACATTCAGAAAATAAGCATTTTTAAAGGTTTTTTTTTTGTCTCATCACCAATTATAATCATATCATCTATGTAAATAATGAGTAATATAACTCCATCGTTCTTGTGTTTAATGAATAGAGTGTAATTTGAGTCACCTTAGTGATAACCAATTTATTTTATAGCATTTGTGAAGCTCTAAAATAATGTCCTTGGTGATTATTTCAAGCTATATAAGGCTTTATATAATATACACAGTTTTCTACTAGACTGTGGATTATTGAACCTAAGTGGAAGATGTATATAAACTTCCTCTTTTAGATCTCTATAGAGGAATACGTTCTTCATATTAAAATGTTCCAAAGAATGATTAAAACTCATCGTTAAGGGCAAAAAAACATAGATGGGGATCCATTTTTGCAATTGGAGAAAAAACTTCTTGATATTCAATACACAATGACTGTGTATACACCTTTTCTACTAATCTTGCCTTAGATTAATCTATTGTCCCGTTTGCTTTATGTTTGAAGATGAATATCCATTTGTTATCCACTAGGAAACTTTTTAAAGGGAATGGTACAATATTTTATCTTCCATTTTTTATAGTGCATTTATTATAGTTTGCATTGCCTCTGCCTGCTTTAGAATTTTTAAAGATTCCTCAACCTTTATAGATATTTTTATATTTCTCATTCATAAAAGCTTTGTGTTATGGTGACAACCTATATATAGATACATATTATATGATTACATATCACACATTTTCCATAATTTTACCTAAGAGGTAAGGAGTAAAATAAAGCATGTAGATAATGAGGAAAAGCAATATTGGGGGTACCTTTGGAATATCCATTTAATCTTAAGCATATACTTGAGGAGAGGAAACGGGTGAAGGGCTACTTCACTATAACTCTCTTGTCATTCATGATGTTTTACAGACATATGCTCAAAATTTCAAGTAAATTTAAATAAAAGATGAGACTTAAGTCTTAATCAGATGGTGTTAATAAGTTTTATAAAAAAACTTTCAATACTGTAAGTATACAGATCGTATCTTATAGTTTAAAAGATATCATTCCCACAAGGATTGATTAGTCACCTAACAACTTCAATGAACTTTGTCTCAGGTAGTAAAAGAAGGAATGAAGTGAATTAAAATAAATTAACTGAAATTGAAATAAATTAATAAAACTAAATAATTGAATAATTTAAACTAGCAATAAGAATAAAATTAGTCAATGATGGAAACTTAGGAATTATTCTATCCTTGTTTTCTCTTCCCCTTATCTTGTTGATTCAATTTATTCTTGAACTTATTTATCCTAAGGTTTTGATTACCCTCTCTTGAGATCTGATCAAGTAATCCCAATTAAAATCGATAATAATAGAATTGCGATCTCTCTATTCACAAAACTACTTCTAACTATTCAATTGGACTTGAAGAAATCTTAAGGATAATTAATTCACAATTATGATCTGTCTTCAATTGTTTATTAATCTAATATTTGCAGTTTGATTAAGCTACCAACTCTTGATGCGGACCTTAACACATATTACCTGATTCAATCTCTTAGATTTTTACCAAGTGTGAGGATAACAAATATCACAAAGTATTGATATAACTATTGAATTCAACACGAACAAATCAAGAACAATCACCAATATAAAATTAGAAACCCATAATCAACATCTTAATCATCCAAATCAACATCCAAAACATTGAAATATATAAAGAGAAAAGAAAGAAAAACAGTTTGGTGTCTTGAAATGTAAATATGGCAAAACTGGAGTTACTCTTGTTGTCTCCTTTTTTTATCTATTTAATTTTGATGTGCAGCTTGCTTTTTGGTGTTTTTCTTATCCTTAGATACTTTTGGAGGATTTTAGGGTTGTTTCTAGAGTTTCCTCGCCTAATTTGGTTTTAAAAATAGCCCCAAAATGTCAAGACTACAAAAAATTTGCGTGTTGGAAAACACCCTATCATGATCATGCATGGTGCCATAATCATGACTCCTGCTTATCCATCTTCTCTGTCATGATCGTGCATAGAGCCACGATTCTAATAAAGAGTTCATCCTCTCTCCATACATGATAATGGTATTGTGCGCGAACGTGGTTTCTTCTCTTCTCTAAAGTCTTCCTCTTTTCTTTAATTTCCTAGTTCCACCCCTTAACAAACACGTCAAACACTCGTTGAAACATAAAATTAAGATAAAATTCTTGCTCTAAACAAATCAAAAAATTAAAAAATAAATTAAGAAGAATATAATTCTAAGTCCTAAACGGATGATAAGCAAAGATAAAACCACAAACACAAACACAAACACAAACACAAACAAAACACATTAACACATAATTATGCACCAATTTAATAATGTTACAATAGCATCAAATCTCATAGAATTAACTTAACCTCAAATATCAACCACTTAAAAAATGCCAACATACTAACTATACCTTTCATGTTTAGCTACTTTGATTTGATTATACATATTAATCAAAATATTAACACCTTATTCATACACCTATGACACTTGTAAGTATGCACTTATTAATATTGATCAATTAAAAATGTATAATATCTCTAATTATCCCTTCATGAAAATTCTTATTATTTTTAAAAGATCATTAGGTTTAATTTTATTGCAAGGACCATTTTTTTAAGATTCTCTGACGATCTCTTGGTCTTTTGATGCTAAGACAAACACTTTGTCATTAATGTCCCCTGTTTACTTAACTAGGTTACGTTTTTTATTTAGCTTAGTTGGAGTGTCATTCTAGCCTTTTGACACGAAAACAAACATTTTTTCGTGAATGCTCCCAGTTACTCAACTATATCACAATTCTCAACTAGCTACCAGCTCTATTCCTAACCTAATTTTCTTAAAAAGGTCTAGCAGAATAGCAATTTTATTTAACATTTTGTCATTTAATTTCCTGGCTACCTTATTTCTTTTTAGTCAATCACATGAAAGGATACTAATAATGCTAACCAATTTACTTTAATGTAATTATAAACATATACAAACAAATGTCATAAATTGAAAGAATAGGTGTCATATCCTAGTTAACAAGTATATTCATCCTAAAGATACTTAAAACACAAAATTCACAAGTTACTACACCTTTACAATTTAAATGACCATGTTCAAAGTAAGCCAATTTCATTTAATTCATACTATTGACACATTCACATAACATACACATCATGTAACAAATTGTTCACACTATGTCAACCTTATCAAAATTAACACAATGTAAATGTCAATTTCACACATGAATGATATGCCAGTGCATAAACGTCCCCACACTTGAACAAGACATTTTCCTCAATGTGGTAACCAAACAAGACAAATAAATAAAACGTAAGAGCAAGGAAACTTATGGTGATCTAGATGGTGATGGTGTTGGAGATGGAACTTGGACACCTTTTATGTTATGAATATCCATCAATTCAAGTCTCTACAAAATAAACATAAAGCATAAAAAACAACAAAGCATTAACAAAATAAAAATAAAAATGGAACATATCCTAATTCTTAGGTTGCCTCCTAAGTAGTGCTTGTTTAATGTATTAGCTTGAGTATCCTTCTTGTTTACTATCAACCTGGGTCTATAAAAATTGGCTTACTTATACCCGTTTCTCCTCATGGTAGTTTAGTAACCTGTAAATAAGCTACATGATGTAAGATAATAAGGACATAATTGTCTTGAAGGAAGGTGAATTACTTTTCTTCTTCCACAAACACCTTTTCCACTTTTTTACTTCCTTGTCTTAAATAGAGACTTCCTTCTTTTCTTCAACCTCTATTTTCTCTGTCTTTTGATCCTCTTTCTCTTCTTGAATAGCAATTTCATTTATGTCATCAACCTTGGTCTCCTCTTCACTCTGAGGCATTAATAGGCTCTAAATACATACTGTATTTGGCTTGGTATCAATATGCTCATATAATATACTTTGAGGCCAGTTTTGTATGTAATATGGTTTCTTGCAAATATAATCTGGTGATTAACATTGATGATTTGAATGGTTACCCCTATAAATGTCACAACATAATAAGGATATTGGTTGTGCTTCTGTGTTACTTGGAAGACTCCCCACATTCCTTGTTAACAATGCATTGGAAAGTAACCTAACTTGAACTTCCAAGTTATGAATGGAAGGGGAATGGTTCTTCATTATTTGACCAAATTTGGCTTCATCCTCTTTTGACTTTCATCTTGGCTATCAAACTTAGAGCTTAGCACATCCATTAAATTTTCCAACTTAGACTCCAAGGAACCAAGTATGTCATGTTGAAAACTTGGAGGACTTTATGCGCTCATATTGTTTCTTACATTGTTATTCCAAGAATAATTTGGGTAGTTTTGCCACCAAAGATTATATGAGTTTAGGTAACTCCCATTCATACTATATTGCCTTCACTGAGTTAGAAGAAAAGGTTTACAATTTGCTCAGTTGCTCCTTCTGGTTCTTGTGTTAATATGCCTAAAATCACTTAAGAAAAGTAGAAAATTCCTTAAATTAAAAGAATTCAAATTGTATGAGATGTTAAATCGATCTCCAACAACAGTGCTAAAAACTTGTTGATAATTTTTATATAAAAACTTTCAATACTGCAAGTAAACAGATCATCATATCCTATAATATAAAAGACATAAGATTGATTAGTCACTAACAACTTGAATGCACTTTATCTAAGATAATAAAATATTGAATGAAGTGAATTAAAATAAATTATCTAAAATTGAAACTAGCAACAACGAAAAAATAATCAATGATGGAAACTTAAAAATTATTCTATCCTTATTTTGTCTTCCCTTTATCTTGTTGATTCAATTTATGCTTGATCCTAAATATCCTAAGGTTTTGATTACCCTCTCTTTTGATCTAATCAAGTAATCTAAATTAAAATAAAAAATAATAAAATTCTAACTTGTTGATTCACAAAACTACAAATAATTATTCAATTAGATTTGAAGCAATCCTAAGGATAATTAATTCACAATTAAGATCTCACCTTAATTGTTTATCAGTATGATATTTGCATGTCTATTAAGCTACCTACTCTCATTGCACACCTTAACACATATGACTTGATTCAATCTCTCAATTTATTACCAAGTACAAGTATAACAAATATCATAAAGCATTGATATATCTATTGAATTCAACAAAAACATATCAAGAACAATCCCTAATATAGAATTAGGAACCCATAACCATGTTCAAAATCTTAATAATTCAAATCAATATCTAATACAATAACATATATAAAGAAAAAATAAAGAAAAATAGTTTGGGGTCTTGATCTAAAAATCTGGAGTTACTCTCGATGTCTCCTCTTTGATCTCTTGAATTCTAATGTACAACCTCCTTTTTGGTGTTTTTCTTATCCTTAAATTCTTCTTGAGGCTTTTAAGGTTGTTTTTTAAGTTTTGCCACTTAATTTAGTTCCAAAAATAGCCCCGAAATGTTAAGAATACAAAAATTTTGTGTGCTAGAAAACACCCTGCCACAATCGTGCATGGTGCCACGATTGTAACTCCTACTTATCCATCTTCTTTGTCACGATCATGGTCATGCAAGATAATGACATTGTGCACGATTGTGGATTCTTCTCTTTTCTAAAGTCTTCCTCTTTTCTTCAATTTCCTATTTCCACTCACTAACAAACATATCAAACACCCTTTGAAATATAAAATTAAGATCAAATTCTTGCTCTAAACCAATCAAACAATTAAAATAGATAAAAACACTTAACAAGGACATAAGTTTAAGTCCTAAACATATGATTATCATCTAAGAAAACACTTAAAACATACTCAAACACTTAGAAAACATACTATAATGTACACCTATTAGGTGAATTTTGAGCTCCCTTTGAACTAGATAGCTTAGTAAGTTGCAAAAGATCAATCTAATTGTAGGCATCATGTTGGGACTCCCCCTAAAGACTAAAGGTGGATTGATCTGTATGAGAAAAAACAATATTTTTTAGAGAATGTAACACCCATACAAACATTCATGTGGTGAGTTAAAGAATGGTGACATATGTACCCTCTTTATGAAGATGGAAGCTGAGAAACACTGCATGTATAATATAAAGATACAATTTGGTGCATTGGTCTTTTTATTGGTGAATATAGGCAACATATATAAATATAGGCAGATCTAGTTATAGGAAGGATGGAATTTGAACATATTGAGTAAATAACTGTAAAGGGGCTAAAGGCCTAATTTGAAGCCAAAAGTTGTTGGGTTTGATCAATTTAGGGCCAAACATTATAATATGCTCAATTAAGGTATAAATGTTATCGAGTCTGCTCAATATTAGGCTATTTTGGACAAGTCCTCGTGTTTTTCTTATCTTTTATGGATAGAAATGACTCTTTAGTTATGTACTCATGACATATACTATAATGCACCTACAACCACATCAACAGAAATATTGTAACACCCACAGCTAATAGTAAATATTTCTCACCTTATGTTACACATCTTTATATATGTACATATAGTTATAGCTTATTAATTATGGTGGAGAATGGATTTCTTACAAATTAATATTTTTGGAACATAAGATAATATGATTTTGAACATAATTATCAAGAAATATGAGGACGAAGAAGAACTAGAAGTCTTTTTTGGGGTATTGGCATAGGATTGGCAATGATTGTCTCGTCAGGAATTAGCTTTTGAAACTTGAATCTTTTCACCACGTGTGCATGAACACTAATATTTCTAGTCTAGCATATCCCTTTCCAAGACACATTTCAGGTCCTGCACTAAACAAGACATACGTGGTGTAGGTCCATTTCCTTCAAATCAAGATGGATCGAACTTTTTTGGTTCATGGAAGTACTTTGGATTTCTCTGTGTTGAACTTGCACTCCAATACAACTACATGCATACGAGACATCACGTGTAAATTTATCTATTCTTATCGAAACTATTAATCATTTATACTTTTGATTTAGTGAATTACGAGTACCTTCCATCCTTTTGGAATTAAGAAACCATTGAAAATGAAGTCGTTGATGGCTTCTCTAAAAACACCCTGAAACGGAGACGCAGGTCCTATGACTTCAGATGCTACATTCCACGAGTACTTCACCTTCTGTATGCCATTCTAGTTCAACAACTCTCCTGGTGCTTTTGTTTTTGCTATCTCCATGTGTTCTATACATGTAACAAAAAGTCAAAAACAATTGCACTGTAACTATGCAAATCAAAATGACAAGAATTAATAATAATGAGTAATACTCTTATAAACATGCTCGTAAATGTGGGGGAGTTCAACAAGAGACTTGACAATGAAGGTACAAGCAGCACTAGCAGTGTCGTGTCCACCAATCAATAGTCCTAGGATCTTGTCTGCGATATCGCTCTCATTCATATACTTTTCGTACTCAAAACTTGTCATCAATATGTGGGATAATACATCCTATGTAGCCAATTCCTTTCCCTTTACCATATCGATCTTTCTACGTTTAATAATGGCAAGAAGCTCGTTCCTTATAAATTTGAAGAGTTAATGGCCCAACAAAATGGAGTTCAGAACGAATCAATAGGGATGAAAATAATTCCTAAAGCTAAAGTATATAAATGATTGTATAGTTTAGCGATGCGATTTGGGTCTTCGAGGCTGATAAACAATCGACAAGCCAAACAAAACATATAATTATTTGCAATATAGAAGATAATAACTTTGTCTTTGTTTTCCCATTCATAGGCAAATTGTCTACGTACTGTAGCATCCATATCACTGATATATCATTGAAGATCCCTAGGTTTTAAAAACTCAAGAATCATTTGTGCATCTTTATGGTTTCTTTATTGGATGAGGTCTGAAGAGAAGATGAGAAAACCTTATTGACAAAGTCAGGCCACCATGAAACAATAAGCAAGAACTTTCTGGTTGTTGCATCACAGAAAACCACAGTCAGCAGGCTGAGAATATTGATTTTAAAAACCATCGACGAATATTTAGAAATTCGATCAAATAAAAACTTCTTAAGATGGCCTTTCCATCCAGTGGACAAGAACTTAAGGATCTCTCCCAAGTAGGGAAGACTAGGTTTACTTGGAGGAAGATTTGCGTGGATACATTGAGATTGGCATGGCAGGAGGGGCTAATTGTGTAGCTACAAAATTAGTGAAGTTGTTGGTGAATCTATTCCACTTGCATGTAATCTTAAATATGAAAAGAAGTTTGAGTTGAAAATATAAATAACAAAGACCTACAAGTATTCATACAAAAACAAAATAAATATACGTGGCCGAAAAATCCTAACATTCACGTGGCTGAAATAGAAATGACACCAACTCCAAGCAAATAAATCCTAACGTTAATTGTTTCCCTTAATCATATCTCTTCTTTTCAACATCCAATGTCCTTTACAAATTAATTGAATCTATCTACTACCCTTTACAATGCTTAATCATTAATGAGATAAACAATTTAAAAAAAAAGAGTATAGCTCTTATATTATATTTAAAAAAATGAAGTCAAAGTAGGAGAGTTGGTAATTACTCATGTTTCGATAAGCCACTATTACATAATAAAATACTAAAGTTTAACAAGGTTCTCTTTACTGGTATATAGCTTAACTTCGATTATAAAGATGATGTAGTCTTACAAAGCTCTGAATCTTCTTCTAGTACAACGTACGTATCCTTTGGGGATGTTTTTTCTTTTTCTTTTCCCATCCCTAAAAGGAAAAGAAGATCACTATCTATCTACCAGCAAAGGTAGATATCTAACCTTAAAGCATTTCCCATTTTTTGGTGGTAGAAACCAATATATATATAACTAGGAAGCATTTTCTACTTCTAACAACCAACAATGGTTTCCTTTACTTTTGTTGATTTTTTCTAGAAATATATGATGTATATGCTTATTACCTAATAATGTTATATAAGCAGTTGACATATTCATATTAGTGTAAACTAGCAAAAGGATCTTTTTTCCATTCTTAGTTCTTCTCTTTTTCTTCTTTCATGTCTCTTTACTGTTATTCTCTTTCCTCTAATCCATAACTTACATGCATGATGGTATACTTCAATGAATATCAAGGTTTAAATTTTGTAGTCTATATATACATAATACTAAGCCAAGATTGTGGAGGAAAATTTATCGATAATAAAATGTGGAAGCTGAAGATAGTAGAGGGAGATCCATGGCTGACAACAACTAATAATAGTGGGGGTTTGATCTTGATGCAAGAACTCCTGAAGAACGCACTCAAGTGGAAAGGGTCTGTTAATAATTCAAGAAAAATCAGTTTAAAATCAAGTAAAGTTGTGACACGATAGGCAGAATATTGAAAATAATAAGAACATTGGAATTAATGGAGGTGTTAGAAAATAGGCCACGAAAATGGCACATAAAAAATCTCACTCAGACTTAACGGCATGTGTTTGAAACTGTTAAATTTCCATCCAAAATAGCCTAATATTAAGTAGACTCGATAACGTTTAGACCTTAATTAGGTAGATTATAATGTTTGGCCCTAAATTGATTAAACCCAACAACTTTTGGGCCCAAATTGGGCATTTAGCACTTGTAAAGGAGTATGAAAAGAAACTCATGGTGACATCTAATTCATAAGATGAATTGCTTATGTTCCAACATCAATCTAACAATTTTGAGAAATGCTCTCACCAATTAGAAGAGCTTTAGTGGTTTCAAATATATGCCTATTTGTGTACTCTGTACCACTATTTTGTAGCGGAGTGCACAAACAAGAAGTTCATGAAGAATACTATTGTCTTGAAAAGAAATTGGAGAGTTCAAAGTTAAGATATTCTCCACCATTATATGATCAAACGATTTTAATTGGAAAAGTGTATTGGTTGCAAACCACGTGATAGAAAATTATAGATTTATTTTGGACATCACTCTTGCGTTGGAAAGTATATAGCCAAAGTCATTTTGGTAACAATCATTTATACAGGTAATAAAAGAATGAATTTCAAAGTTAGCAATAACTACGACAATGTTGATTTATGCCCTACAGTCAATCGCTTTGGCTGTAGTTTAATTACAAATTATTTAAAGGCATTCTTTATCTTGTACATGTTTAGATATATATGATAAAGTCCATGGGGTAATTGTATATTACAAATAAAATTATAATGAAATTCATATTGCATTTATATATTATTCCTAAATATTCCTAGCCATTGTTCCATTAAGATTGGATATTAATAGAACATAAAAA
>JAOQMP010000001.1:22725294-22745834 GCA_027563575.1 Erythroxylum pedicellare
AATAAAATCAATAAAACAGTTTGGGGCCCAACAATAACTAACTAATTGATTTTAGATAATAAATCATCGCATGTGACTAATCAGCTTAGAGTAGTTTAATGTTTGAAAAGTAAAACATATATCAAATAATAATAGATATTTGTAATGGGATGAACCACAAAATTTTAACTTGCACTATGGAAATTGAGATACCAAAAACGTTAGTTAAGAATTATAAATTAGAAAAATTAAAGACAAGTGAAAAAATAATTTATATTTAAAATTTTTAAAACATACTGTAAAAATAGAGAATGAAGAAAAATGTAGAAATGTACAAATGATCTCTGTAGTTCTATGTATGAATAATGTGATGTACATCCACCTACTTATGCACTCTAAGTGTCTCTAACTAAGGCAACAAATCAACTGAAAAATACACAATAATAATGTACATGATTTTAGGATAAAATAAGGGCTAATTACAGTGAATAGTTGACTGAATAAAGATTATGTGTACGCTACTACACCTTCACCCTCTTAAAACTTAAGGCAATAGTGAAGATGATAATTTGAGTTTGGAGAGAAGATCTAAAAAATGTCAATGCAGATGTGATTTGGTAAAAAGATCAACAATTTATTCTTGAGATGAGATTGGGACAAGTTGTATAGTTTCGGGAAGCACATGATGACACACAAGATGACAATCGATCTCGATACATTTAGTTCATTCATGAAAAACATCATTGTGAGTAATCTACATTGCATTATGATTATCACAAAAAGACATCGATGTCTTGAAGTAACTATCATAACCATAAAGGTTAGGTAGTGTCAACTATGGCTCATTATTCTGATATAGTTCTTGAGCGAAAGACAATAATTTACTTCTTGTTGCACTATGAAATGAGAGATGTGCCAAGAAAGAAGCAGTACCCAGTAGTAGATCAATGATCAATTGGGTCTCTAACCCAATCGACATCAGAGTGTGCATGTAAATCTAATGAAAATGAATGACTAAAGTGAAGTCCAAGTAACAAGGTGCTTAGAATGTATGGAAGTATATGAAAATTAGCAAAAAAAGTGACTGGTACAAAGTGTAGACATGAACTGACTGATAATGCGAATTGTATGAGCAATATCTAAATGAGTAACAATAAGGTATATAAGACTACTAACTAGCTATCAATAAAGTGTACCATCACTTAGAGAAGTTTCATCAGTGGTAGAGATATGATCATTAAAGCCAAATGGAGTGCTAAGCATCTTATTTCTAGTGAGACCAGCATGAGAGATAAGATCAATAACATACTTGACTTGAGATAAATAGTAGCCTGAATCATCATAACATACTTTGAGTTTTGAGAGAAGATCTTAACAATGTTAATACAGATGTGATTTAGTAAAAAGATCAACAATTTGTGCTTGAAATGAGATTGGGACAAGTTGAATAGTTCTGCGAAGCACATGATGACGCACAAGATGACAATCAATCTCGATGCGTTTAGTTCATTTATGAAAGACATCATTGTGAGTAATCTACATTGCATTATGATTATCACAAAAGAGACATCAATGTCTTGAAGTAACCATCATAACCATAAAGGTTAGTTAGTGTCAATTAGGGCTCATTATTCTGATTTAGTGTTTGAGCGAGAGATAATCGTTCGCTTCTTGTTGCATGAAGAAATGAGAGATGTGCCAAGAAAGAAGCAGTACCCAGTAGTAGATTGATGATCAGTTAGGTCTTTAACCCAATCGACGTTAGAGTGTGCATGTAAATCCAATGGAAATGAATGACTAAAGTGAAGTCCATAAAACAAGGTACCTTGAATGTATCGAAGTATATGAAAATTAGAAAAAAAAAAGTGACCGATACGAGGTGTAGACATGAACTGACTAACAATGTGAATTGTATGAGCGATATCTAGAAGAGTGGGAGTAAGGTATGTAAGACTACCAACTAGCTGTCGATAAAGTGTAACATCATTTAGAGAAGTTCCATCAGTGGCAGAGATATGATCATTAAAGTCAAGTGGAGTGTTAGTAATCTTATTTCTAGTGAGACCAACATGAAAGATAAGATCAGTAGCATACTTGACTTGAGAAAAGATACTTTAAGGCTTAAGAAATAGCTCAAGGACTTGAATCTTTCATTTCAAATTGTTGATGAAGACAAGATTTAAGAGTAGTAATCCCCTAAATGTCATCGCTAGTTATTATCATATCATCAACATATAGAAGGAAAAGAGTGCACCATTGATCTATTTTCGGATAAAGAAATCACGATCATTAAAACTGTATGTAAAGCCAAAATAGTTAATAGTGGAGTTGAATTTAGCAAACCATGCTCGAGGAGCTTACTTAAGGCCATATAAGTATTTGTGAAGATGACAAACTTTATTAGGTGGATAAGCATACCCAGGTGGAGGTGACATGTATACTTCTTCATGAAGATCCCTATTAAGAAAGGCATTTTTGACATCTATATGGAGCAATTCCCAATGCTTGCTTGTTATGACAATAAGACTGCAAATTAAAGTTATGCGAGCTATTGGAGCAAAGTTCTCCTTATAGTCAATCCCATATTCTTGAGTAAACCTTTTTGTAATCAATAATGCTTTATACCTTTAGATTGATCCATCAGCTCGAATCTTTCTTTTGTAGACCCATTTATAACTAATAACAGACTTATCTGAAGGTAGGTCAACAAAATCCCAAGTGTTGGTGTTAGAGAGAGCCTGTAATTCTTCCACCATTGCTTGCTGCCATAAGGGGTTAGAGCTGACCTCATGATAGATACGAGGTTCATATGGAGAAATAATAGTGGAATACACATGGAAGTCTTTCAGTCGAATAGATGGTTAACTTACTCGAGAGGATTGATGAAGGGGTTGTGGAGACTCAGTAGATTCTGGTGAATGAATAAAAGAGGAAGATATATTTGGCAAGGATGGAGGATCTGCATTCGGAGAAGACACGATGGAATTAGACATCGATTATGGTAACCTGTTAGAGCTATAAGACAGGCCTGTAAAAGAAATATCAAGGAATAAAGGTATAGTAGGACTAAAAAAATTGTGTGAGGTTTCACTGACTCAGAATTTTGATATTATGGAAAACATTTTATGTTCCCAAAAAATGAAATTTCAAGAAATTCAAAGTCTTTGAGATAGTGGATCCCAACATCTATATCCTTTGTGCTTTATCTTGTACCCTAGAAAACAACATAAATGTACTCTAGGTTCAATCTTGATGTGCTCATGAGGTTGTAATAGAACAAAGCACACATATCTAAAAACTTTAAAAGACTGATAATCAGGATCATGATTGTATAAGCATTCATATGAAGAGATATTACCTATGATAGGAAAGGAAATGCAATTGATGGTATAGATAGTAGTAAAGGCTACTTCTCCCCAAAAGGTTTCAAGACAAGAAGACGATATAAAAACAACTCAATTAGCATCAAGAATATGCCTATGTTTGCATTTGGCCCAACCATTTTATTGAGATATGTTTGGATATGATCTATAAATAAGGGTCCCTTGTTGAAGAAAATGATGAATTTTATACTTTGTATTCCATTACGTTATCAATCTAAAATACTTTAATCTTATAAGAGAACTGAGTTTGAATCATATTAGGAAAATGATAGTAAATGGAGAATAGTTACGATTTATGATGCATTAGATAAATCTATATATAACGAGCAAAATTATCAACAAAGATCACAAAATATTTCATGCTACCTATAGTTTCATAAGGCGTAAGGCCCCAAATATCATAATGAATTAGATTAAAAGGTATTAAAGAGATGGAACCATTGAGAGAAAATGGTAAAGCATGACTTTTAGAGAGTTGATAAGCCATACAATTAAAATATTCAGTCTTAACATGACCTGGATTACCACTAAAGATTAAAGACCCTAATTTAGAGGTAGAAAGATGACCTAAAAAAGAGTGCCATATATGAGATGTGACAACACCAAGAACAAACTTTGAAATAAGATTTAGTGAAATAAGCTTAAATAGTCATCCAACTTACGCCCTTTCCAAGGATCTTCCTTATTTGTGGATCCTATCCAATGCAACCACGACTCAAAAAAGGATAAGTTAACACCAAATTCATATTATTATCCAACAAAAATAAGATTTAATGAGAGTTTGGGATCAAGAAAGGTTTCATGTAAATATAATGTAGACGTCTGAATAGCACCTATATCTTGTATATGCATAGTAAGATTATCAAAGGTGCGAACAATGTGTGGAATAAATGGTATCATTAAAGATTCAAGTATAGAAGAATCAGAGGTCATATGATTGCAAAAGACAGAATCGAAATGCCAAAAGTTTGGGTTACCTGATGTGATAGATAGGATGAAGGAGGAGACTATACTAGAATCTAGTTGAAGTTGTTGAAGAAGGACGTAGAGGTTCTTTAAAGAGAATTTGGGAGAGCTGTTTTCTATTGACCCCTTAATGGTAGTAGTAGCAATGGAAGCAAATTGGAGAGACTTGGAAGAATTGCCATAGCTACTAGATCCTTTATAAAACATCTTACCTGAGTTGTAAGAAGTTTGAGACGAAGTATGAGTTGCAAGGATAACATCAATAGATGGGATATATTTTTCAATACAGAGCATATTGAGTTGACTTTCCTCTGAGATGAGCTCTTTAATGACAATGTTGAGATTAGGTAAAGTTCCTCTATAAAGAAGAGAGTCGTAAATGAGTTCAAATTCATCTTTAAGAGTTATAAGCAAATACCATATATGATGACGATCTCAAAGATTTATGTAGAGTGCAGAAACATTAGGACTATGTTAGACAAGATTACCAAATACTAGTTGATCCCAAAGTTCTTGCAATTTAGATACATAATTGTGTATTGTTTGCCCAAGTTATTATTACGTGGGATGAAGCCTCCTATACAACTGAAATTGGTGGACATCATCCAATACAGAGTAATGATTTTTAAGGAAATTCTATACATCTTAGACTGTATTAAACCGTCGAAAGTCAAGTTTGATGCCTTTGACATATGTATTTCAAAACTATGTTAAGATTTAATGATTCATTCCATCTCATGTCACTAATTGTTTAATGAATATGTCAATGTCTGCATCTTTCTTTTAAGTGGATTTAGGTATTTTTCCAATAATAATGCACCAAAGGAGTCTCCTTTTAAGAAAACTACACATTTCCTTAGCCTAAAGATCATAGTTGGAGCCATCAAAGATGATATTAATAGGGTTGAGAGTATATTGGGAAAGTTTAGAGGCATCTATAGTGAAAAAAGACAATAAAATAGGAGAAAATCTACCTATAGAGATAGAATTTGGTTATTATGACTTTAGAATTGGATTCAAAGTTGAAAAATATTAGAAATCGGTCTGGATTGCATAGAATCTGAATTAAAACATACTGAACGGGGTGTTTAAACTATCAGTCAATTTCTTTTTGAACTGGACCGAATCGATGGGTCTAAATCGAACAAAGGAGGAGATGACATATGGAAAAAAAAGGAAATGACATGTGTATAGATGACGTGGCGATGAACTACTGGTGACGTGACAATGATATGGCTAATGACGTGTCATGTGACGTGGTGACTACATAGGATTTTGGGTTATGTGGCAGACGATGTGGAGCTAACGTGTCGGATGATATGGCACTGATGTTTATTCCCCGTCCCGTAGCTAAACGACATCATTTAGGTCATCTTGTTCCTCCAAATGCCTATAACTAGGACTTCAAAAACCATAATGAAGGGGAGCTCTGCTCAAGAAGAATAACAATTTATATATGACAAATTATTTTTTAAGAAGATTTAGGAACTCAGAATACGAAAGTAGAATGCTGAGGGAAAAAAATGGCGAAGACTCCAAAATTTTGATTCCTTTTGTTACAAAGAGGCTTTAATACCATGTAAAAATAAAGAACGAATAAAAATGTAAAAATGCTCTCTGTATTTCTAAGTGTGAATAATGTGATGTACATCAACTTATTTATATACTCTAGGAAAAAATAAAGGCTAATTATAGTGGATAGTTAACTGAATAAAGATTATGTGAATATATGTTAATTTGTGTTAATACATACAAGTCCTTTTGTTTTTTGAAATGTTAAATTGTGGTAAACTTTCCAAGGTGGTACAAAAAGGGAACCACTTACAAAAACTCGCGTAATCTTTAAGCTTTACATTCAGTAGCTGCAACTTGCTGGAAGTCTGAAGGGACAGGTCAGTAAATCCTCCATGCAATGCAAGAGCCATTTCGTGTCTACAGCACTTAGGTAGTGTTTGGTTACTGTCCCTATGGGTGGGGACAGTAGACGGAGACGCAAAAGTTCCGTACTCCGTAGCGTTTACTTGCTGTCTCCACCTATTTTTGTCCCGTCTCCGGAGCATAGGGACATAAATTTTTTGTACCTCTTATTACTGTGGTATAGAAATTTCTCGTCTCCGTCTCCAAACTAAAACACAAGTAATTTCCAACAATACCCCTTCCCCCACATAAGTAATTTTTTTATTGTTAATTATATTATTAAACTCATTATTGTTGTTGTTGTTGTTGTTGTTGTTATTGTTATTATTATTATTATTATTATTATTATTATTATTATTATTATTATTATTATTATTAAGATTGAATATCTAGTTAATGAAGTATGTTGAGTGATATCTGGAACTACCTAATTATAAATAAAAGATATAATAGCGATTGTACAAGCTCCAAAAAATAATGCTCATTAGGATAATGGAATCAAAACAGAAGCCATATTTAATTTCATTAACAAGCACATTAAAAGAAGTGGTAGTGATGCATGTTTTAATCCACCCTATGAATTTATGAGGGAATCCAAGCATGTTTTAATCCCACTTGATATTATCAAAAGCCTTGTTGAAATCAATTTTTATGTCATAATTCTTTAAAGAGTCCCTTCAAGTATAGCCTTTGAGTAGTTCCCGAGCACTGCGCACATTATCCTGAGTCATATCTGCCTTCCACCAAAGCTCTTTGGTTCTCACTAATGATATGCTTAAGTACCTTCCTCAATTTATTTTTCGGTAACTTAAAAATAATTCTGTATATGAAATTACAATAGAATATGGGTCTATAATCCTCGTAAGTGGATGAGTTGGGGATCTTTGGGCTAGTATATGAATGTATTATTAATATTTTTAAGCATGTCCCTTTTCTCTATAAATTCCAATATTGCTTTACTTATAAGGTATTTCACCTTAGGTCATGCTTATTGATAAAAGTATTCATTAAGACCATCAAGTCCAGGGGTTTTATGTGCATTCATCCGAATTGCAATGTTTTTCCACATCTATGGCATTGAAAGGGATATCCAACATTTATATATCTTCACCTTTAAGATGGGGGTAGAAAAAGGACTTTAAGAATTGGAATGAGAAGCTTTCTTTATGTGGGAAGCCAATAGTCTTCTTGAAGTGATTAAAGGCTTCTTCTAATAAATTAGCTTAAAAATTAATTGAATGTCTATATGGAGTTATTGTAAAAGTGATTATGTTGGCATTTTTCTTGGAAAAGGTTGTGTTGAAGAAGAAATTAGTGTTCCTTTCACCCTCCCTCCTCTACATAACTCTCGCCCTTTATTTAAATAACAAACAATGTTACTTAATTGCTTCCACATACCTACCAAGATAGTCCTCCTTCCTCATAAACTCCTTATTCCTCAAATTATTGTCTAATTTCTCTTGTGTGGTGTCTAATTCCTCCCTTGCTCTCTTTTTCGCCCCTCTGATGTTACTAACCCTACTAACATTTAACTCCTTTATAGCCTCCTTAATATTCTTCAATTTTTATACATAAATAAGCTCCTTGTTACCTCTAATTTGAAGATCTAACCATTTTTAAATAAAAGATGGAAACTATTCTTCATAAGCTAAGAAATTATTTAATTTAGAAGGGGAACTCCTTCTATTAGACTTAAAGATATTGATTAAGGTTTAATCATAAAACTTGGGAAGTATGAAGTAAGCTTTACTTCTAGGGTACTAAGTTAGCCATTCAACATTTACTTTAGCCCTGTTTAGTTTTTTTTTATGTGCTAATTGGAATTTTATAAGTTACTCCTAGAAAATAAATTTCCCTAAAATCTCCAATCTATTATGTTAGTCCCTAATGGGACCAGGGGTGAATTGGGTGTTTGTAAAGTTCAATAAATTTTCTAACAATATATTCAATTAATAACAATCAATATAAATAAGGATGAGAAATTTTCATAATATAAATTAATCAAGCATTTAAGCAATAAATTAAAGAGGATAGGAAAAATATATTACAAACCTATTCATAGTGGTTCTATAAATAACCTTTGCCTACATCCACTCTCAAGACCTTTATTAGAATTCCACTATCATTCTTCCTTCAAGTTGAAGAATAACCTTTGTTCAACCATTTTTGGTAAAGATGAACTCTTCTTATAATCTTCTTCTAAGGTGAATAGAAACCTTAATACCATTTGGATCACCCCAAAATGCAATATTCAACAACCCATTAAAGTACTATAACTGAAAAAATCTCACTTATTCACTTGATAACTCTAAGATGGCTTATTGAGATAAATGTGACACAATGATATTCCAATAATTGAAAACTCTTTGTAACGTGTGTGTATAACACCCAAAACCTTCTAAAAGATGAAACCAACAAGACAACACCTATTTATAGTGTTTTGGGACACAAAATAATTGTTAGAGGTAATTGCAATAGTTATATATAGTGCACTAGTAAACTAGTATGTACTTACAATACTAGATTCACTAGTTATTGGAACACTGGTCAACCAATATGGCACATTAGTCAACTAATACATCAACCATATTGCAACAAAATCAACATATATTTCAACAACTTTAACTTATATGAGTTGACCACTAACCTATATAGGTCAATCAATTACTCAAAAAATAGGGTTTTAATAATTTTAAATGCTCAAAAGCAACTTTTTAAAATCCAAATACGATTAAAACACTTCCTAAACATATTCACCAAATATTATTTAAAAGATCAAGAGGCTTTTATATTAAAATAAAAAGCTTTAATGTCTCTTAATGAATGTAAAGACTTATGCAATAAAGTAAGATGAATGATTATGATTATCAAATTAACAAAGTGAGCTTACAAATATTAATACAAAATGTGAAATGACCTTAATGAGCCTTGATCTTCTTTCGATCTTTATTCATCAGTTGCAACTTCGAATTTTCTTTATCAACTTCGTATACTATCATCTTGAGTTTATGGCTTCATTTTGTTTTAATATTGCTTTTCATCAAAATAATAAACAAATTAACACTAATTATATTTTTTTAATATCAAAACATCAATTAGAACCTCCCCTGGTTCAATGTTCTAGCTCCTCTATAGTATTTTTAGGTCCTCATTATAGTTCCTAAAGTTATAGTTGTCATCTACCTCAGTTCTATAGAGTGTGCAGTTGTATTCTCTAATAACTAACCTAGGGCGTTTAATGGAAGATTGGGACCTTTTCAAGCTTTCCTATAATAACTTCCTATGAAATGCCAAGTTTGACCTGTAGATAACAGTAGTATAGCATACGTAACCCTTATAAATGAATTATATTATTTTTATATAGATCACTTGATCATTTAAATCCATTTGGCTCATTTGTGCCTTACTATTATTATAAGCAATAATTATTCTCCTATAACAGTTATGCTGATGATTCAATATGAAATTCCAAAAAGCCCCTAAGTAGTTCGGACTCCCCATCTTTTCCTACCTTATTTTGGATTCTAGAATACTAAAAACTAATGGATTTCTTCTAAGACAAGATCCTTGAAATCTCGTTCATTTCTTGGGCAATTTAGCCCCATTAAATTCCATATTAAGATTGTCATTTGGTAGAGGAGTTACCTTTTAATCGTTTGAATCCTCTCCTTTTTAATAGTTTTCTACTACTCACCCTCAATAACTTCTCATCCATATCTTCCACTAAAGTACTAGACCCTGATGATTTTGTTTGAATGTTCTAATTAAGGCTTTTTGTTGGTGTTATAAGGTTCCAGCATAGTTTTACCCTCACTTAAGCTCTGTGTTGTCTCCTCTCTATCTAGTTCCAAGGGAGAATTGTTCTCCTCTCTATGAGTATCACATTCTCTTTGATTGTCTAACCCTACTTCTAGATTGTTGAGGCCTCAGCATTGGGTGTTTCATTCAAGTTATTCCTCTTCTTGGAGTTTTCCTAATTTTCTTTTTGCATAAGCTCTTTATAGGTTCCTTTCTTGAATAACTTCCCTGTAGCCTTCCACAATTTTCCTTGAACTTTAAGGGAAGGTTTCACTAGTAAGTCACCAATGTTAGGGCTTCATATAAGGAGTTGTTTAGGTTCAATATAATTAGTGTTATGTTGTTTGGGTATTTTTTAGTTAGCTCATCACCTATACATATTCTTACAAATCCTAACCTCTTCTTTGTGGTTGTGTATTCATCCGTGTTTCCCAATTTGCTCAATTAACTAGTTAACATGCTTAAGCCTTTAGTTGTCCAGTACTCAATAGGAATATTGTATATAATTGCTCACATTGGAATGTTTTCTTGCTTCACTTTGTCAAGACTTATAACTAATTCCTAATTTTGTAAGAAAATGGTAAGATGATAAAGGTCTCAAGGTCCCTCCTCTATGGCTTTTATAGCTGGTGCCTTGGAAGTAAAGTTGAAGAGGAATAGTTCATTGATAAGGAGAATATCCTGCAAGCCTTTACTTTTTTAGTTTTTTATGAATCAAATTTGAGATTGCAAGAAATGGAGGTATAGGTCCCATGAAGAAGCCAACCAAAGTGGCTTCCCAACTTGATGCTCATTCTTGTAGAATCTCCATTTTTAGAGCTATTATGAGATGGTCTTCATTTGTTTCTAGTGGCTAGTAATAAGGCTTGCGTTAAATGTTCACCTATAAATCCAAATTTTGAGGTTAAGCCTAAGTTTAAGAAGTGGGTAGCTCCATTCCTAGCATATTAGCAGTTGTGAGGGGTATGGAGATGATGGATGAGGCTGCACATTTGTAACAAAGGGGAAAAAAAAGAGGATGAAGAAGGCAAGAGAGAGTAAGTTGAACTATAGGATGTTGAACTTAAAGCTTGGGTTTGGCATGTTAACACGTCTGGCATGGGAAGGCCTCAACTTTGGTTATGAAATAAGATAAAGTTGAATGGTAGCTAAAGGTAGTTAAGAGGTAGGAGAAGTGGTGGGTGGTTAGGTAATGGGAATGGTGGGTTATTGGGAAGCAGGTATAATTGTTGTAAGGTTAGAAGCATGCAAGGTTTCTTATAAAGAAGCAGGAACTTCTCTATTTAAGGTTTCTTCAAGTTTACGTTTGTTTATTCATTCTTGATTACGTAAACTCTATTTTTTAATTTTTATGCCTAACATTAATTATCACAATTCAAAAGTAAATTCTTTATTATTGAGCAAGGTGACACTTCTAAAGACTAGATTCTTAACAAGTAAGACTTTCATATCTTTTAAGAGAATGAACATTATAACTTTTATATGAAGTAAAGGTCAGTATTTTAAACTACTTAAATCAAAATATTAAAGGAAATCAAAATTGTTGATGTTTTAAAATAAAAATGACCTTTACAATTTTAAAAAATAAAATTTTGGCTAAACTAATACAATTAATACACCTTCCAACAGTAAGCAAAATTTAATTAGCTATGCATTGAAGAAGAACAGGATGTTGTAATTATTTTCCATTTTTTTGCTATATTATTGTAACTATTAGAGATGTTGAATTGTGGGCATATGCAACTCATTGTAATGTTGTTTTGTAGATTTTGCTATTATTAATACAATTCATTTTTCATTTTTCAAAAGAAAACCTTTACTTCATCTTATTTAAACTTTTAGTATTAAATTTAGTCATTATTTATATTTAAAATAATTTCCCTCTATAAAAATATAATTCAAATAGTAAGGATTATAATTTTTAACATGCAAAACTTTTAACTAATGAACTCAATTTTGCTTATCTCTATTAAGTTTTTTCTCTCTCTGTCATGACAGTAAAGAAATCCATCCACAAGGTTCTTACTTACCTAATTTTTTTAGTATTGATTTTAATCAATCCTTACTAAGTAACTTATTTTCTATTGTTAAAATCTTGTATTTTATAGTCCTATTATCTACAATAAAGTTAAAATACAAAGTATTGAATACTTTTAAACTTGTGATTAATTCATTTTGTTTTCAAAATTATTTTTTTCCTAAGCAAAGAGTATTGTTATTGTAAAATTTCATTTCATATTTGTTAATTTATGACATTAATTGTCATGCTAAATATTAAAATGCCTATACTTTATTTAAATTTCCCACTTAATTGAGAACATTTATTTGCTCAACAAACATTATTTAAAAGATTCTACAAAAGTGATTAAATCATTATCCTTTGTATATAAACTTTCTTTTATATTACAATATTATTATATAGAGATTGAAGAGATGCTGATATATATTTATTTCTATAAGGAATAACAATTTTTAAAATATAAAAAAACAATTAATCGTTGTCGCTTACTTTTCTTTTTACTTTTCTTTATATCGTGTCGTTACTTTTAGTACAAATCTTTCTTTACTTTACTTTTCTTTAGTCTTATCAGTCAGGCATCTTTGGCTTCAGCTTTTAGTCAAGTCAGGTCACTTTAGCTGGGAATCTTTCTTTTGTTTTAACTTTTATTGGCCTCAATTGTTTTGGTCTTTTCATTCTCGTTTGTCTATATAATGTAACCTTGCTCTCTTCAGAGCTCTCAGATTGAAATAAAATCAGTTTTCTTAGTACACACCTTCTCTTTAATTGCGTTCGTCGGCGGATTAGTATTAAGCGGAAACGAAGAATCAGGTATGCTAAGTAAATCTCTTTTGTTTTAGCCTCACATATAAACTATGTGTATTTAATTATTATTTTCATCATATACTCATTACATATAATCATTACAGTTCATTCAGATATGGCTATAGGTTATTTTGAAAGAAAAAGATCATTAAAAGCACTCATCAAAGAAACATATACCAGAGAAGACAATTTAGATGAAATGCTTATCAAGTATCACGCTCGGAACAAACATGCTCATGCACAACTCGAAACTACTAGAGATCTTATTATCTATCAGACACTTATGGAATTATTGCAGGATACAAGTAGACTAATTGAATTAGTCAAAGAATGGAAAATTATTATCCAACAAACTAGAAAGTTTTACTTAGGTCTTATGAATGATCTTATTGATTAAGCAAGCCTCTTTGTAATAATCCCTTTGTATCAAGGTTTTATATCAATAAGAGTAATGTATTTTGAAACAAAATATATGCTTAAAAATATGATTAAACATTGTGATGAAATTGAAGAAAGCCATACTAATTGGATAAATCAATATGAATCATACCATCAGTTAGCTATAAATAATAACAATTACCTGTTAGAAGTAGAAGTCAGTTAGATGTTTCTCTTTTTGAAACATATTAGAGATAATAATAGGAGAAATAGAAAAGAATATATCAAGGAAATAAATCAACTCATCGATTAGTATGCGTCCTCTTATTATGCATTTTATAGTTTTTATAAATGTCATATGTATGTCTATTAGTTATGTTTTACCCATTTTACTGTTTTTATCAGTATGTTGTCTTTTTATTTATCCTTCTCATCAATTATATGACTTTTTATATAACTGTACATGCCTTCCATTGTTGCAAATGGATGTGCAAATTGTTGAAGATTGGGTCCTTTGTAATTGATCTTGATCATAGAGTCTGAAGTAATTCTTGTGCACTGGCTGAATACTCCATCTAAGCAATGTAGATTGAATTGATTGATGGTTTCCCATTGAAATTCATGCTTGGGTGGATCATCGATCGGTGGATAAGTACCATTGCTAATTCCAATTTGTAAAAAAACAATCCTTTATATCTTGATTTGTGCATCCTTAATTGATTCTGCTTCCTCGAAAATAGGATAACTACTATAAATTTTGATAAACATCTCTCAATCCTTGGCAAATCTTTCCTTGTAGTTGTGGACTGCTTGAATAAATACGACAGGACAATCTTGTAGTATATGTAAATCCATGAGGTAAATAGTGTCAATAAGTCCACTTTGAAAGAATAGATATGTAGTTAATGGATCTGCTCCTGGGAAGATAATTGCTTTAGGTCCATATCTGCCTCTATTTTGTGGATAATACTAAAATACTTTCATGCCTTCATTCCAGTCGTTGAGTGCGTGAAAACTATCACAAAACATTTCTGATGTCAATCTTCGTGCTTCTATTTTTACTGCCTTGGAGGGAACTGCATTAATTTTTTCTAAATCAATTTGCTTTCCCAGAACTTTCATTGTTGTAGAGCTTGGTGTGTCTAGAACTTGACTATATTGTGGTCGAAAGGGAGGATTCCTAAATTCAATTAATGCTTGTTCGGCTTCCTTTCTGGTTGCAAAACTTTTGTGTAAAATTCCTTTCTTTCCAATAATATGTATAGCTGCCTAATGTCATTCATCATAAATGCCTGACATAGGTCCATTGTAGTTAACATAGACTTTGGATTCTTTAGTATCTTGTTTCCTTTGGGATACTGGAGAGATTTGAGTAATTTGTTAGGGTGTGACTAAAGGAATGTTTGGTTGAGGTGTAGTTTGGCTGGTAGGTATAGCGGCAGTGTCGACTATAGGTGTAATAGTTGGTGTAGATGTCTACTTGGTGGTTGATGGAGTGGCTTGGTTTTCTAAAAGAGTAATTGTAGATCTTAGTTGGTTGATGTCTTTGGTAATAGTACCAACTTGTTGTTGTAATTCCACTAATTCTAATTCTTTTTGCTTCAATGCCTCCTTTAGGCTGATTATAACTGCTTCCATTCTTTGGTTAAAATGTCTGCAAGAAAATTGTCAGAGGATTTAATATATTAAATCGTATATTGATACTGATTCAATTCAAGCTGCCATCGCACGAGGTGACCTTAATTATAATTGGTTTGTATATTGTATCTACTGAATCCACATAAATACTTGGAATCCGTTTGAATTTTAAATTCAACCAGTAATAGATCTATATGCCATTTCCTCAAAGTTTTGAGACAGGTATGTGTTTCCTTTTCATGAATTGGATACTTGAATTCACTGGGATTAAAAGTCCCATTTATACACTTGCAAAGTAAATACTTCTTTTGGTGGGGTGATTGTGCCAAAAGGCATCCTGCCCATGTATCTATGCCGGTATCAATTTGTATCAGTAATGTATCCATCGGAAGATAGTTATATAAAATAGGTAGATGCTTGCATAATTGTTTCAATTTCCTTACCGCTTCAGTGTCTGCAATAGTCCAGCTCCATTGCTTTTTAGTGCTGCATTTTAATTGTAAAATCTTTCTTTCTTGAGCTAAATTTTTAAGAAATCCTTGATCAGAAATATAGTTTAAAAGGCTTAGAAATTGTTGTACTTATGTCTTAGTAGTTAGTTGGTCTGGAAATAATTGAACCTTATTTAAGATATTTGGTTGTAATTTTAAATAACCATTAGTAAATTTAATTCCTAAATATTCTGTATTTTGTTGTGCTATTTTGGCTTTTCATTTACTTAAAATTAATCCTTTATCTTGGCACCTTTGTAAAACTATTTTTACCTTTTTAAGATGATCGATTTTATCTTGGTTTGAATAGATAATTATATCATCAATGTAAACAAAGGTAAATTCTTCTAATCCTTCAAGATTATTATCCATAAATCTTTGGTAAATACTAGGTGCTTGTTTTAATCCAAAAGGTAAAACATTCCATTGATAATGCTTTTGGGGAGGACATGTAAAAGCTGTTAATGGTTTGGTGTTTTCATGTAATCTAAGTTGCCAATATCCTAATTTTGCGTCTAATGTCATAAACCATGTATGTCCTTTTAATTTGTTAATGATGTAATCTTTTCGGGGTAGTTTATATGCATCACCTATAGTTGCTTCATTAAGTTAGCAATAATTAATCACCATTCTTCTTTTTCCTCTTTTTTGTTCTTGAATTGTTAACATAAAATGCAAGGGCTGAATGTTTACTAGTACTTGGAGTAATAAGTTGTTTAGCTAATAAATTAACACATTTTGTGATGAATTCTTGTACATCTTATTGTGTATAAGGAATATTATTCTGAATATTGACTTCTTAATTTGGATCTTTAAGTTTTATTTCCACTAATTGTTGATTCTAGTTCTTAGTTGGATCTAAAGGATTTTGTTCTATTGTAGGAATAATTGGGTTAGTAATTCTAATTTTTTCTTTATCATCAGGTGCAATTAATCGAAAGGGTTTTGTTATTTTCATTGATTGGGATCTTAATAGTGGACTGGAAGTGGAAGTTGGATGTTCTGAAAATGAATGTCTTCTAGTTATTTCACTTATAGAAATTGGGTATTGAATAGATGGTAAAGGTCTTAATTTTGTTCGAAAATTAGTTCCTACTTTTGCTACATCTGTGAATAATTGATCTAGACTACACCAACTATTACACCTACAGTCGACACCACCGCTATACCTACCAGCCAAACTACACCTCAACCAAACATTCCTGTAGTCACACCCCAAAAAATTACTCAAACCTCTCTAGCATCCCAAAGGAAACAAGATACTAAAGAATCCAAAGTCTATGTTAGCTACAATGGTCCTATGTCAGGCATTTATGATGAATGGCATCAGGCAGTTGTGCATATTACTGGAAAGAAAGGAATTTTACACAAAAGTTTTGTAACCAGAAAGGAAGCCGAACAAGCATTAACCGAATTTAGGAATCCTCCCCTTCGACCACAATATAGTCAAGTTCTAGACACACCAAGATCTACAAGAATGAAAGTTTTGGAAAAACCAATTGATTTAGAAAAAATTAATGCATTTTCCTCTAAGACAGTACAAACAGAAGCACGAATATTGACATCAGAAATGTTTTGTGATTGTTTTCATGCACTCAACAACTGGAATGAAGGCATGAAAGTATTTTAGTATTATCCACAAAATAGAGACAGATATGGACCTAAAGAAATTATCTTCCCAGGAGCAGATCCATTAACTGTATATCTATTCTTTCAAAGTGGACTTATTGACACTATTTACCACAGGCATTTACATATATTACAAGATTTTCCCGTTAGATTTATTCAAGTTGTCCGCAACTACAAGGAAAGACTTGGCAAGGATCAAGAGATGTTTATCAAAATTTATAGCAGTTATCATATTTTCAAGGAAGCAGAATCAATTAAGGATGCATAAATCAAGATATCAAGGATTGCTTTTTTACAAATTGGAATTAATAATGGTACGTATCCACCAATCGATGATCCACCCAAGCATGAATTTCAATGGGAAACCATCAATCAGTTCAATCTACACTGGTTAGATGGAGTATTCAGCCAGTGTACAAGAATTACTTCAGACTCTATGATCAAGATCAATTACAAAGGACCCAATCTTCTTATGATTTCATCCTATAAAAATCAAATCACACTGAAAGCATTGCAGATTATTCAACAATTTGCACATCCATTTGCAACAATGGAAGGCATGTTTTCTAAATTATCTAATGCATAGAAAGATGTTATTTGCAAACAACTTCATGACCATCCTCACCATAAATGCACTCATTGTCCCTCTTCGAGCCAAAAGGAACCAGACATATGTTCAATAATAGAGGAATAATTCAAGGCAGAAGTATCCAAGGAGGCAGTCTCAATGTAGGCCCTTTACACTCTGTAAATTATGTAAATTATTGTCTTTTACTTTTCTTTTTACTTTTAATACGAATCTTTCTTTACTTTACTTTTTCTTTAGTCTTATCAGTTAGGCATCTTTGCCTTTAGCTTTTAGTCAAGTCAGGTCACTTTAGTTAGGAATCTTTCTTTTGCTTTAACTTTTGTCGACCTCAATTGTTTTGGCCTTTTTTTTTTTCCCGTTTGTCTATATAATGTAACCTTGCTCTCTTCAGAGCTCTTAGATTGAAATAAAATCAATTTTCTTAGTACACACCTTTTCTCTAATCACGTTCGCCTGCGGATTGTAATTAAACGGAAACTGAGAATCAGGTATGCTAAGTAAATCTCTTTTATTTCAGCCTCACATATAAACTATATGCATTTAATTATTATTTTCATCATATACTCATTACATATAATCATTATAGTTCATTTAGATATGGCTACAGGTTATTTTGAAAGAAAAAGATCATTAAAAGCACTCATCAAAGAAACATATACCAAAGAAGACAATTTAGATGAAATGATTATCAAGTATCACGCTCGGAACAAACATGCGCATGCACATCTCGAAACTAGTAGAGATTCCATTATCCATAAGACATTTATGGAATTATTGCAGGATACAAGTAGACAAATTGAATTAGTCAAAGAATGGAAAATTATTATCCAACAAACTAGAAAGTTTTACTTAGGTCTTATGAATGATCTTATTGATTAAGCAAGCCTCTTTGTAATAATCCCTTTGTATCAAGGTTTTATATCAATAAGAGTAATGTATTTTGAAACAAAATATATGCTTAAAAATATGATTAAACATTGTGATGAAATTGAAGAAAGCCATACTAATTGGATAAATCAATATGAATCATACCATCAGTTAGCTATAAATAATAACAATTACCTGTTAGAAGTAGAAGTCAGTTAGATGTTTCTCTTTTTGAAACATATTAGAGATAATAATAGGAGAAATAGAAAAGAATATATCAAGGAAATAAATCAACTCATCGATTAGTATGCGTCCTCTTATTATGCATTTTATAGTTTTTATAAATGTCATATGTATGTCTATTAGTTATGTTTTACCCATTTTACTGTTTTTATCAGTATATTGTCTTTTTATTTGTCCTTCTCATCAATTATATGACTTTTTTATATAATTGTATGATATATAAATTCCCTACACTATTATTTCAACATTTATTAGATTTAATTGAAAATCCAAATATTAGTTATGATAATTTAGAATTACAGACTCTAATTGTTCTATCTGTACCCAATTAGAAGATCAGATACACTATACAGAACATTTTAGAAATAAATATTATAATGAGTTTACCTACTATAACAATAGTTATACTTATCTTCATTCTATTATTACACATCTCGAAACTTTACAACCTATAAAAGATCAGTTAGAATTAACTCAACAAGTTTATAATTTTTATGTCAACGAATTAGCCTTTTAAGAAAGAAAAATAGATAATCATCTACTCCATACTCATAATCAATAAAACGTTATGGCAGAATTATCAAAACAAAAAGAATCAACAATCTTACATGTAGATAATTTAGAATTAACCGAATCATTAGGAACTTTCCATATTAATACAATTTTATCTAATGAGAAGCAAAAACAAGTAGCTAAGACATAGTTAAACCTAAAATCAGGTCAGGATATACACTCTTCACTTTTTAAACCAATATAGATCCAAAAAATATAATTTATTTTGGAAAAATGATTCATGAAACACCTATTCAAATGGATCAATGTAATGGATATGTTAGAATTAGTCTAGTTGATCAAGAACAAATTTATTCCTATAATAGAAAATAATAAAAAATTAGAAGAAATTCAAAAACAAATTGATGATTTAACAACATTAATACAACATACATTATGAGTGTGACTCATCTTATAAAAGATTTAAAAGAACAACAAGAAACTCTAGAACTAAAAATGAGTGAAATAATACAAGAGCAAACTAATATTATGCATTTATTACAACAAATCAGTCAAGAAAGTATACAACAAATCCAATTGATTCAAAATTTAGAACAAAAATTAGAAAAGAAACTAACAATGCGCTTCAAGGTGGTATCAAAGCTAGTAATAACTTAAAAACCATGGAAAATTTAAGCATTAACTCATAAACTATACAAGAAGAAACACTAGAAGATGTAGAAAGAAATATACAAATACAGTTAGCCGATATTACTCAACTAGTCCAAAAATTGACTTTACAAAACGAAGAAAATACTAATGAAACAGTTCATCAAATTAAAGATAAAGATGAAATTATTTATGGATATGAATCTGAACAAGAAGCATTTATTGAGGAAGGTCAACCAGAAAATAGTAAAACTAGAGAACAACAAGTAGGGAAACATACCATAAAACAAGAAAAATCTAATGGCGATAAAAGGAAAAAGGATCAACAAAATACCTATGAAAACGTTGCATTGGAAAGGGCATTCAATTAATTGACTTTATTATTAAGTGTAAGTAGCGTTTTACATTCGACAAAATTGAGATCTGCGGAGGATCATACCTATAAAAAGCTCGTGAGAAGTACGACATTACTTCAATAAAGTAAGACTCTTTTACTGATATATAAGATAGACTTTATTATTAAGTGTATAATATTAAAGACGAACGAATGAACGAACACAAAATTTCATCTCGCCGTTCAAATGATCTACCAGTCTTTTTTTTATTCGCCGATATATTTTTCTTCTCTCAATGTTAGGAGTCACGCCAATGCTATTCTCCCTATATAATTTTATCAC
>JAOQMP010000001.1:22745934-22757645 GCA_027563575.1 Erythroxylum pedicellare
TATTGTTATTGTTATTATTATTGTTTGTTAACTTTTTTATTAATATAAATCATTCGTTTTAAAATAATCAATGAATTGCATCTTTCTAATTATATTATATTGTGGGGGCATTTTTGTCATTGACACTGTTGTTATGTTTCTGTCTATTGCAACCAAACACATTTTTGTCCTCAAGACAGAGACAATTTTTTATGTTCTGTCCGCCACAACTAAACACTTCATTGTCCCCAATTTTTATTTTATTCTGTCTCTTCCTTTTCACCTCATTCTATCTCTGTCTCCTGAAGACAGCAACCAAACACAACGTTAGCCTTGTTAATTAGGATTTACTTGAAGACTTCATTCAAAACAACCTGTCCCTGAAGGGCCTATTATTACTTTCCTTCCTGAGTAAAAGCAGACTTGGCCCAAAAGCTAGCAAGATGGATTATTTTGTCCCCTATACATTGGCTTTTGTAAGCTGTAAAACAACTGATGAATACCTTCCAGTTTGACTCATGTTTAACATAGACTGGCAATTTTTCTGAGAGAAAACACACTCCTCTTGCTGTACTGTGCACAAACTGCATTTATTTTCTGTATTAGGAAAGACTTTAGTGATGTCTCCTAGATCGCCTGTTATGATATTGTTTTCTATAGAACAGTTCTGACTTATATAGGTTGGTAAAACGTATGTTTTGGTTACATTTGTTAATGATCTGCTACTTAACTGTTATTTTGGTTGTCAATTCCAATTCTCACAAGTAATCAAGTGAGATAATGCATGTGCAGGCGAAGTGTCTTGCAAGCCATACACCAAAGGGTGGTAATTGGTCAACCTGGGAGCATTTGGACAAGCAGTTTCTTTAATAAACTACCACATGGAATGCAATGGGATTGTTTTGTTTCCCTTGACGTTTCATTCATCTTCTGTATTTTTTAATTGAAGCACACCACATTTGTTGGGTCAAAACCTACTACAATGACGACATTTCCTTATAACTTCATCGTCCATTCTCTCTTTCATCCATTCCACCTTTTCCATTTTTGTTATATTTATGTCTACCCTCAACACAAACATTTTCAAATATATATACTTTAGCTCTTTCAAAAAGAACCGGAATTCCCAACTGATGCAGAAGGCCCCATTAAAATACAAGGCAGAAGATCTACTCGTTTGATCAATTCAATGATAAAATAATTCTTTAAGTTTGGTGGCATTAATTAATCAAAGATAACGCAAACTTAATATAATTGAAAGAAAGGAGTGAAATGATGTGAAGTAACTAAAGAATATTATACATCATATAAAGAAAGGGAAGGTTGGCAAGTGTCCATGTGATGTGCCTGTGGCTCTGGGTTCGTTGGAATTTTTTGCTTTTTGTGTTGAAAATTGAATTCTGAGATGATTCTCGTTCTCAGTGTTCTCTGAGCCTTCTTTTCCTCCTTACATGCCCACATTTGCAACAAGACTATATATATGGAAATCATCTAAATCCTAAGCTGTCCAATAATAGAATTTCTGTCTTAGACACATTTCCCTGCACAAGTTTCTTCCTTTCTGCATCTCCCCTACCCCAATCCTGCTGAGGTTCTTTAATTTCATCCTAGTAGATTTCTAGGGATTTCTTTACTTGAGATTCAGATCTCCATTTTTTTATGGTTCTGTTGTTCGATCTGTTTGATGATTTGGGGTGAAAGAGAAAAGGTGTTCCTTTTCCGATTTTCCTTCTTGGGGTTTCCCTCTTTTCTATGTTCTTTTTAGATTTAACATTCTAGGGTTCTTACTTTCTAATATTGACGATACATGTTAGTTTTTTAATACCTAGTGTTGGAATTTTTCTGTGGGATAGCTTTTTTAATACCTAGTATTGAAATTTTTCTGTGGCATAGCTTCTGATTTTCAACCGTTTACTTAAAAAACTAAACTTGGAGCTCTTACTAGTCCTTGATTATTGACGTGGTTTGAAAGGTTGATTAGGGTTTTAGGATTTGTATCGATGGATAAGGAAAAATCCCCAGCTCACAATAGTGGGTTGCCACCGCCTTCTGGTAGGTTCGCGAACCTTTCACCATCTGGGGTTTCTTTTAACGTAAAGCCTGAACCTTCATCATCTGCATTCCCTCCAATGGCTCCAGGCACTAGCGCAGACCATAGTCACTTTGGTCATGGAGCTAACACTACCGGTTTTAGTCATGATATTAGCAGAATGCCCGATAACCCACCTAAGAATGTTGGCCATAGACGTGCACATTCTGAGATTCTCACTTTACCTGATGATATTAGCTTTGATAGTGATCTTGGTGTGGTGGGTGGTGCTGATGGTCCTTCTTTGTCGGATGAGACCGAGGAGGATTTGTTCTCAATGTACCTGGATATGGATAAGTTTAATTCTTCATCTGCTACATCAGTTGCCCAAACAGCGGACGGACAGGCTCCGGCAGGGGCAGCACCGGGTTTACCACCAACTCAAGTGGCCGGGGATGTGGATGCTGCGCCTAGTGAAAGGCCTAGAGTTAGGCACCAGCATAGCCAGTCGATGGATGGCTCGACCACTATCAAACCAGAGATGCTTATGTCAGGTCCAGACGAGCTCTCCCCGGCAGATTCTAAGAAAGCCATGTCTGCCGCCAAGCTTGCTGAGCTTGCTCTTATTGATCCCAAGCGTGCAAAACGGTATCTTTACCTTCTCTTCCTTTTTAGTTAATGATAAGAGTTGTTATTCTGAGATGGGTTTTGAGGCTAATTTAATGCTAGTGTGAATGGAAGTCTGACTTAGATGTTCCTGTTCAGGGTAAAAAGGTTGTGCTTCTTGATAAATTTCGGTCCTTTATGGGGAGAGCTTGCTGCAGAAAGTGCATCTTGCCTTATTATGAATTTATTTTTGTAGCAACTGCAACTTACGATGGTTCTATATAATCTTTTACCTTAATGGCTCCTGTTAAACTTTGGGAATGGATAGAAGTTTTTCAAATTCATAGCTGTTAAATGTTTTCATGACCTTCTTATAACACTCTGAAAGGATAATCCAAATAAACCTTATCTTGTTTTTATGGGAGAGAGCGAGTTTACTTTCTTGTTTTATGTGTTAGATTGACATCTCATATGTATAGATTTTTATGTTCTGTTTCCATGTAATAGGATCTGGGCAAATAGGCAATCAGCTGCAAGATCAAAGGAAAGGAAGATGCGATACATAGCCGAACTAGAAAGGAAAGTACAAACACTGCAAACAGAAGCTACATCATTGTCTGCTCAATTAACTCTGCTGCAGGTAACATGCATCAGCTTAACTCTTCATCAATGTTTTAAAATCAGATTGAAAAAAAACTGGCTGGTTTTGTTGACCTTCTGTTTAGTATAAACTTCTATAGCATATGTATATATAGATAAATGTATATGCATACATATGTAGAGACTTTTGTTGCTTAGATAATGTCATTGGTGCTGTGGGACACTGGTCTTTGTGTTTTCTATTCTCAAGCACATCTATTGGTCAAATCCTGTCTTTGCTACTTTATTTCTGCATACAATTAGTTAACACATTAAAATGGAAAGATCTGAACATAGACCTTTGACTTCCCTAAAACCAACATGGTAAACTTTTCAAAACTTAATTCTCTAAAATGTATATTTATGTTGAAGAAATTTGTTTGTCCGATGAAAATACTGATTTTTAAGATATGTCAACTCGGGTTTAACCAGCCCTTTCTGCTCTCTTTTTCCATCCTCAGCTCAATTTTTAAGAAAGTGTTCTTCATAGTGTTACAGGAAGGCGTTCTTTCAGTTTCAAGTTGTCCATTGTTGTTGAGCAATTAGGTGAATGATTTTATTTGGAAAATACAATAATCAATGTGGTGATTTTAACATATTTGGATTTTCTTCCCTTTTTTATAACAGAGGGATACAAATGGCCTGTCTGCTGAAAATAGTGAATTGAAATTGAGATTGCAAACAATGGAACAACAGGTCCATTTGCAAGATGGTAAGGTTCTTTCTAATTCAAGGGAATTGCCATGTTAGTTGTTTTCGTTCCTTACTTTTGACTTTTCCATGTATTATGTGAATAAAAATTGAACGATATTTTTTATTTTTTTACTTGCTTTTCGTCACACCGATAGGATGCTGAGTCTTTGCCCTTCTATTGTTCAAAAACTGGTATACAATAGGTTCTAAGATCAATTATCATTTGTTTGATAAAGTTAAAGGCACCAACAGCGTCTGAATGTTCCAACTTCTACATGCATTTAGTGATCAACTGGAGGTTAGCACAGTATCAATTAAGGATGGAAATGGGCTCAACCCCTGCCCAAAGCTTGATCGAGAATTAAATTTATTTATATTTTTAAAATTGAAAACGTCATTTTTACTCAAAGCAACATCATTTATGTGAAAATCCTGAAGAATGAAAATAAAAAAAAGCCCGAGTCTGGCCGTAAAGTTCGATTAACTCGGGCCAGGCCAGTTGAATTCGGACCGGTTTTTGCCATTACTAGTATCAATCATCATGTGCTTCCCTCTTCAGACTACCAAGAAGGTGCTATCGTTACCCCCTTGGCTAGTTATCCAAAATGTAGCTAATTTTTTTAATTTGGCCTTTTGTGGTTGAATATGTGATCCAAAATTCTAACTGCTTTGGTCTTCCGATACCTTTTTTCATTGAGACAAGGATTAAACAAATTTAAGGTTTTTATTTTTTAAAAACTTTCATCATTATCTCACCAACAGCTTGATGTGCTTTTCCTCTATAAAATAGACGTGCATTGGAATGACTTGCATATAAGGGTTTTGGACTTAATTTGTAGTGAACTTTCAAACTCAGGCATAGTTCCCACTGAAATGGGAAAGGTCTTGGTCTTCAACTGGGAATCCACTACGCAGAGTTCCATATTGCTTTGCCATAGAGTGGGACTGTAAAAGGGATGATAACATCTCCACTTGGTTACTATATCAGGAACTGCAGAGACTTCTGTTTTCATTGTCTATTAGAATGGAGCAGGAGACATGGCTTGATTTTCTTTGGGTTGAATATTAGCGCTCTATACTTCAACTGAAGGCCTTTGTTGTTTTGCAAATATACCATATGATCCAAAAGAACGTGAAAAGGAAAAGAACATTACATTATATGAATTTCCGAGGCAGGGAGCTGGAAAACAAATCTACACAAAGTATAGCTGCTTCAGAATTGACATGTGCTTAAGATTAGTTAAGACAGCTTTTTCATTAAGAAAATTGATACAACTGATTTCTATGCCATGCAATAGATATTGTGTCATTTTATCTCCTCGTATTTGTACTGGGTCTAATTTTTGAAGAACCAAAATCTTCTTATTCTCTCTGGTATGTGATTTATAGTTTATTGATTTTTTCCAGCAGTTTTATTTTTGCACCCATTCTACATCTTTCTAATGTGTTTATTCAACCATATAATGGGTCAGTTTCTTCATTTATTAATAGTTTTCTTCTCTTCGATACTTGTCATTCATTTTTTAACTACCTGTTCTTCATTTTATTTATGTTTTCCAGATATTTTTCTCTTTCTGATGTTAGGTTCTTTAAAGTACCTCTGTGTTTTTTCCCGATATTTTTCTCTTTCTGATGTTAGGTTCTTTCAGTTGCCTCTATGTTAGATATCTTAGGAGTAGAATGGTTTCATAGGTTCTATTTCATGGCTGTTAGTGATCTGTCTGCTCATTTGTAACCCATTTTCTGAAAGTTGACATGAACTTGGTCAATTGATCAAATGTAAAAATTTCAAGTGCTTACCCGATTAAGGAGAAAGTAGTTGTGACAAACGTGTTTAAAACTGTTAGATGGAGAGAATCACGTAGACATTCTGCTGTTTACTGTTGGAGTTTTCTACAGGTGACAAGAAGTTTTGGCAAATTCCTATTAATAATGGTCTGTGGTATAACCTTTTGAAAAGCAAATAATTTTTGTGCTTATTTAGAAATTTAAGGAAACGTGTCCCTTATATTGCACATGCTTCATGCATTTTTAAGTTATGATTCAGCATTTGGATTCTGTTGTCTTCTCATTTTGTAAGCTCTCATAATTCACCGACATAATCCTGTCTGTCTGCTAGCTTTAAACGACGCATTAAAGGAAGAAATCCAACATCTGAAGTTATTGACTGGCCAAGCTTTGCCAAATGGTGGACCCATGATGAACTTTACTTCTTTTGGCACGGGCCAGCAGTTCTATCCCAGTAGTCAATCTATGCATACACTTCTAACTGCACAGCAGTTTCAGCAGCTTCAAATTCATTCTCAGAAGCAGCAGCATCAGCACCCGTTCCAACAGCATCAATTCCATCAACTTCAACAGCAACAAGCGCAGCAGCAGGAGCAGCAGCAAGTTGGAGATACGAAAATGAGAGCATCATCTGTGCCTTCCCCAGGCCAGAAAGATAACTCGTCCGATGCAAGCTCCTCTTAACAAAAGATTAAGAAAAGTAAAGGATAGTGAAGAGGGTCGGCCACAGTTTGAATCCCAGTTGCAGTTTGACTTTAGATAGGATATCTAACATTACCCTCCATTTGTCATTCCTGTCCCTTTAGTCATACGTTTTAGGCTGTCATTATATGCTTTAAATTTGGTTGCAGATTGAATTATATATGGTATGTTGGTCTAGTTTGTAGCACCTTTAATGCAGTTATAGGCCTCAGGATGATAATTTATTTGATGATTATGAGTTGCATATTGCTGCTCCTATAATCCAGTTGAGGATTAATGAATTTGATTTTACAAATAGTTAATAAAAAAATTATAAATGCAAGTCGTGACTGATTTAATTAATACCCTTATTTCCATTTATACGTATATTCAATACACGATTGCACACCTTAGCCATACGCTTTGCATTTCCATAAGAAAAGAGTTACAGTTCTGCTGATTTACATTTATATTGCTTCTCCTTCATCATAATTACAACAACATCTTGAAGACATGCATAAAGTAACATGACTTACATCACCTTCATTTATGTTGAATATATAATTATTGTAGTTAATTTTATTAACGATAAAGTGAAAAGTTAATTAGATGGATATTTTTAATCTTGATTGTTTCAATTTTCAAGTAGTAAAAGGTAAAGTATTCGTATTATATTATCGTTCTCCTTTTTAAATATAAACACATAAAATCATATTGTTATAATTTTTCAATGACATGTTTTCTAATGTCGATACAAGCAAATAACAAATTGTTTTACACATTATTATTATTATTGTGAAAATTAAAATAATAATTAACATATTCAAAGAGATAGAATTTGAGGCAAAACATGTGATCGGTCTGGATTGACCTAATCTCAATTATAAGCAATTGTAGACATCTCAATTATCATTAAGAAAAGAATCTCAATTTTTAAAACAAGAAAACTCACAATATTATTAAACAATTAATATGTCCACCAAAAAGAGCATTACAAATTTTTCTTACATCTATTTATGTACATACTGGAAATTTCAGTTGCATGATTGTGGATGGATTACCAGGTCGGCCCTAGAGACGTGGAGCGTTGATAATAGGTCAAGAATTGCAGATCTGTCAGAGTTTAACCTGGTACCTGCTGATCCTGTAGTTTGGAATTTCCATTCAAAACAAATAACATATCATTTTAAATAATAAAAAAGCCAACAAAGGAATTAATTTTGTCACGAAGGTGGGTTCTGTGTACTTTTTCTCCTAATTAAAACCTCATCCCAAACCCCTGATCTGGGATCAGTTCTAGCTCCTATCTCTATCTATCAGTTCAAGGCTTGTTGCAGAATTTTGATATCTGGGTAGCCCTTCTTGTCTCTATAACAGCTTAAAGGTGAGGCCTTTACGTGCCCTGTTTTCTTGTTTTCCTTTCATTTGTTGAGTTCTCATGTTTTCATTTTCAGTAATCAAAATTACCCTTACCTTTCTTTCTTTCTTTTTCACAATGTGAACCTGTTGTTTTGAGTTTCCATTTGTAGATACGCGGCTTTATTGATGAATATTGACTCTTTCTTAGAGAAATATGAATGTAGGTCTTGTTGTGTGCTTCTTTGTTGAAAGGTGGTAACTTCGTTTTTAATGAACTATCCTTTGTAACTTTTGGGGTTTTCCTTGCAATTGTTGCTGATGTGTTATTTATACTTGATGAGTAACTCTGGATTTGGTCGCTTTTGGATGTTTATTTGGTTCTTTTCCCACTCTTCCCTGGAATGAAAACGAAGGCACCTGTGGTTCATGGAGTACATTCCCCTTTCTTTACAATCTGACGGGGAAGCTAAAGTTCAATTCTTGAAAGCCAATGACTACAGATAAACAGATTTAGTTATTTGTACTAAATGGTTACTTCTGATTGAGATTAATGAAACCTTTAAGAAGATAATTTGCCAGAGATTTAGAAATCTAAACCACTAATAGTTTTAACTAGTTCTATCCGCGGAGTAATGATGAATCTCTTTTTTATATGCTGTTGTGGTTCTGATAAGAGACTACGAATTGACTATAGACTTGATGCCATTTTGCTTCTTCATGTTGCTCCTGTTATGTCAACTTAGCAAGATTGCTCCTGCAATGTCAATCTAACAGGGTTAGTATCCATTTATTAACTTCGTTATCAAAATATCTAATTTGAGCTTCTTCTGATTGAATGGAAGGAAGATTGATATTGGCTTAGTCTGTAATATGACATCATCGAAATGGAAGTATTAGGTTGATGTTGAGAAGTTTAACTGCTTACTTTCATGGCTAATTTTAGGAAGTGCAGGTGTAGTTTGCATGGAGATAGTTTATCGGGTTTATGTGTCAACTACTGCCTACATAGTTGGCTACAGTACGGGTATATCTATCAATATCAAATATGTTCAACTTTAGCTATGATACTGTAGTCTGTGTTGACTTGCATTTTCTTCCATGTAATTGAGTTTGTGCCCCCATCATGATGTGTAGTCTTTTCAAAATTAATTGTACCTTGTTTTTTCTGAGTATTAGAGGGTGGAAATAAATCACAAGGAAAGTTGAAGATTTTACTTTTGTCAATCTACAATCTCAAGTCTTCTTTGTTTTGCAGATCATAAGTTTATTATCACCATTTCTATGCATAACCAGTTTCCATTTCAAACTTTTTTCTCATTCAGTTCTTTCAGTTCACATATTGCCTTTTCAGCTACTTGATAATCTGATTTATGTATTTCAAACATGTGTGACAGGAGTAGCATAAGTGAGCAGAAGTGGATTCAGAGAACAAAATCAAACCTGAGCAGAAGCTATATAGGATGGCCAACTCCTGTGACAGTAGTGAGCAGAATTGGATAGAGAGAGTTAGATCAGAGGGATCTATTCCCATGTTGGATCCAGATAATTGTCCAAATGGTTGGGCGTCTCCTCCTGGGGACAGGTTTATAGTGAGAGGCCCTGATTACCTGAAAACCAAGGTTAAAATCCCAGGTGGTGATTATCTTCTAAGGCCCCTTGGGTTTGACTGGATCAAAGGTTCTACTAAAATTGGGGATGTCTTGAAGAACCCCAACGGCCGTGTGAGAAAAGTTATTGACAGTGAATTTCCAACAGGTGATAAACCATTTGTTTGGGCATTCAACCTTCAGCTTCCAACTAAGGATAATTACAGTGCCATAGCCTATTTTGTAGCTACAGAGCCAACTCCAGAGGGGTCTTTAATGGAACAGTTCTTGAAAGGGGATGATGTGTTTAGAAATTCCAGAATGAAACTAATTGCCAACATTGTCAAAGGCCCTTGGATAGTAAGGAAGGCAGTTGGAGAGCAGGCTATATGTATAATAGGGCGTGCCTTGTCGTGTAAGCATAGTGTGGAAGAGAATTTTTATGAAGTGGACATTGACATTGGTTCTTCAATGGTTGCGAGTGCAATAGTTCATCTGGCATTTGGCTATGTTACTTTGCTGACTGTTGACCTTGCTTTTGTAATTGAGGGTGTAACTGAGTCAGAGCTTCCAGAAAGAATATTAGGTGCTGTGAGATTCTCTGAGTTGAACCCCTCATCTGCTTCCATATACGAACCATCACTATGCTCAAGTTCCGGTGCTTTACAGTCTTCATTGTCAACTCGCTTATGGAAGTCTCTTGGACAAGGGTTTTCTCAACTTCTTCATCCAGGTGCTCAGGAAAATGGCTCCGCCGGTGACTCAACTTCTACTAACGGAATGTCAAATCATGAAGAAGATAGCCAAGATACAAAGAAATGGTAGGCGTATGAAATTGTGCATACCTCCATGTCTACTACTTTACTACTTCCATGTTGCATATTCTTTGTGAAGTCCAAAGAAAGACCTTCATCATTATGAGTACGATTTACGGCTCGAGGACATCAAAATCAATAGTCTGCACGGTCATTCTGTCTTGCCCTTATGTAAACTTCGATAAAGGTTAGTACGATGTCAATGCAGTAAGAAATTAAGTACATTTTATTGTCATGTTGATGCAGATGAATTAGATTCTTCCCTTATGGATAATGTGAACGGCTTCGTTTACCAGTCAGAGTGGTGGAAGCAACAAGGCGAAGCACGTGTTACTGAAAGCAGATTACAACTTGGTCACTAACTGTGCTATTTGGTTCATTTGAATCGTTGTAGATATGATTAAACTGCTCGGCATTGGCTATCAATTCTCACATTAGATGTTGGCATAAACAAAACATAGAACACTTCTAGTTATTTACACGGATTTACCACCTCCTGTTTATTTGTTCATTGTTTATTTTGAGCTGGTTAAACGATTTCACCATTCCTTTGTCCGAAATGATGGAGGTCCAGCAGATTCTCTATAGGCACTTGATGTTATTTAAGATAATGTTGTTATGTATTTAACTCAATGTATCTCTGTTTCCACCACCGTATGTTTGTCTGATAACCTAGTAAGTTATGAACACTTAGAAGCGGCTTAAAGTTATGTTCATTTTTGGTTCACTATTCCACACTTCCACTTTATCGACTTCTCTTTGTCTCGTCGATTACAATTTGCATATGTAGCAAACATTAATTTGTCCGTATTAAATTTGTGACAAAGGCCAGTCTAATCTCATGCCCTTGACATCGAGGCCCTGGATTGTGACAAAAGGCCAGTCTAATCTCAAAGGAAGCTATACATCAGTACCAGCTCTTGACATCGAGGCCCTGGCTAATACAGTAGTCCAGGCAGTGAAATGAGGAAGATGAATACTTATCAAGTGCGAATGACAACATCCATATGAGCAGTATAACTAAAGTTTAACGCAGCTTAAGATTAGTTTTATGAGTACAACCGCTTATGTAACAGATGACACGCAGGGAACTGACAAATGTAGTATTTTAAGATATTTAACTTACCAAATCTGTCAAACTCCAGTATTTAGTAGTTGGAAAAATATATCATGGACAAGGCGTTCGCTAGAGTTTAGTGGTCATTTAACATATTTATAGTCATTCTGTAGTAACTGTTGAAATAAAATTTGCAAATGAGGAAAAACTTGCCAGATTTTAACATATTCAAGCTAAAACGTAAGGGCCTTTTGTTTCCATTTTTTAATTTTTTTGTTTCTGTTTTTAAATTCAGTAAAAGAAAATTTGTTTGTTTTTTTGGATTTGATTTCTTCTAGTTTTTAAAAATTATAAAAACTATAAAAGTGGATTTTTTTAATAATTTAATTTACCATAACTAAATTTATATTATTTAATTATTTAATATATTAATTATTAAAAAAATGAATGAGTTAATATTATATATTTAATTAACTAAA
>JAOQMP010000001.1:22776675-22798305 GCA_027563575.1 Erythroxylum pedicellare
AAAGATGGACATTAGGTTTAAGCGAAGTGTGTTAGTGATATTAACAAAAGAGATAATATCGATGTCATATTTGCGTATGATAGATAATAGCCAAGTTCATTAAATGAAATTTTCAGATTTGAAAATTAACTCATATTACTCAATTCATCCCAAACTATTGATGTAAAAAGGATTTGAGAAGGAAAAAAACTCTTAAGTATTATCATCAATAATTATCATGTTGTTAATATAAAGGAGAAGATGAGTATATACTTGAGGTTTTTTGTGAACGAACAAAGCATAATCATATGAGGTACATAGAAAGACAAATAATAATGGAGCAAAATTTAGCAAACCTTCCTCGTAGCTGTGTTTTGAAAGGTACAAGTCTAATAAAAAGAGGTTTGAGTGACAAGAAAAACATTAATAGATAGAATAGATTTCTTCATTTGAATGATGTTTAGTTAGATTTCTTCTATAATTAGTTCTTTGATTACTATATTAAATCTTATAAGAGATCTTTAACGAAGAAGTGAGCAGTTGGACTCAAACTCATCTTTAAGAATCGTTAATATGTGTCAAATATGCTTTCGATAATGAAAATTAGCATATATAGTAACAACTTATGCATTAAGCTAAGTTGAGTCTTCAAGTGCCAACTGATCTTAAAACTCTTGTAATTCAAATATACAACTATGAATAGTTTGACTAGGTTATTGTTGCATGCAATAAAGTTGAAAATAATTAACATCCTTAAATACAAAATAATAGTCTTATAAAAGATCTAATACTTTCAAAATGTAAAAAAAAGAAGAAGCTAGATTACTTTAGCATAGGTATAGGAAACTGTGTAAAATTTGAAAATTCATAACATCCTAAGATATTAGATGTTTTTTGGCCTGAGAATAAGTTTGAGTATTTTTTCAATAACAATATACCAAAATGGCTTATCTTTGAGATAGTCGTACAATTTCTCGGCATACAATTTATAATTAGACCCATCAAAGATGGTATTAATTAGTAGAGGAATATATTAATAAAATTTGACAGTATGCATAAAGCACGCAAAAGAAAAATCCTTAATAACAAGAGTTAAAAACAAAAAAATAGAGAAACTTGTTGCATGATTGGAGTTAGATTATTTGGACCTAAAGATACTTAAAAAAGCTTATAGAACGGTCTAGCTCGATAAAAAGTTAAAAAGAAAATAGTTGAACTGGTCGGTTTGAACCGAATCGGTTAAACCAGCGATAACATAGGATACTAATATGGTGCAATAAAGCGACATCTAACATGGAATAGGTGGGAGCAATTGTTGATGTAGCGGTCCTACGATAAAAGTTGATGTGAAAATGTAAATATCATTTCAGGTTGATGTGGATGATGAATTGTCACCACTCATATTGGATAGTTGAGGTTTAGTTATCAAATGCTGTAACTATTAGTTTAGTTAGCGTAATGAAATCGTTTCTCTAAACCTTCCATACCGTACTTTTTTTTTTTTTTTTTTGCATGATTGCAAGTTGATCCAGCTACCACTCTTTGAACTTTAATATCAAAATATGAACTTGACAGATACTTATGTTTTTAGAGCATATTTAGTGCTGGATTCAAAATATAAATTTTAGATCTAGGACAAGGACAAGGACTAGGATATGAATTTTCAGAATTTATATATTAATAAGAGCGTGAATATATAAGGGATATATGCGTAGATATTTTGGGATTTGGATAAAAAAGAAAAAAGCGTGATCAATGTATGGAAGTACACAAGGGCTTTTAGTAATCAGTACTTGGTCCAACAAAAGACAAGCTTCAAAACACACCACAGCCACACCTTCGGTGGCTGCTGAGGTCCACGGGGCTTTGCTGTATGTATCTTTCAGAGTTGTTGATTTTGATTCGTAAAAGCCAAAGCCTTATCCTCCGAACTCACCTCATGGATTCTCCGCCAATCACTCTGGTTTCTGTGCAGTCCACACACTATGTACTTACACATCTTCACTTAAGCTTCCAGTATCTTCTCCTAATGACTTTTGTTTCCAATCTAACATTTCCTGTTGAGTGTTCAGGATTTTCTTCTTTTTGTTTACAGTTCTTTTTAGTTTGACCACTTCGGGTTTTGTTGGTTTGTAGAAACAAAATTCACTCTCGTACGGAAAAATTGAGATATCAAATTTTTTTTTCTTTCAATCGTAATAAATATCCAACCAAAATTTTCATTTCATTCCCATAGATTCGTTCCCAATCCTCCTAAACCCAGCACACCAAAGTTTGCATCTTTCTTGCGGTCCTAAAGTTCTGCAGTGAGAAGAGAAGGTATAAAGTAGTGGTTATCTTTTGGGAAGCAGCAAAAAGGTTAGGGTCTTGATAAAGAAACTGGGGATCTTGCTTAAGGGGAGATGAAGATCCAGTGTGATGTGTGTGAGAAAGCTCCAGCTACAGTGATTTGTTGTGCAGATGAGGCTGCACTTTGCGCGAAATGCGACATAGAAGTGCATGCTGCGAACAAGCTTGCTAGCAAGCACCAGAGGCTTCTACTTCAGTCTCTCTCCAACAAGCTGCCTCCTTGTGACATATGCCGAGTAATCTACAGCTTTCATTTCAGTTCTTTATGCTGCTTTGAATTTTTTTAATTCCTTTCAGTCATTAGAGTCCGGTTTAATCTATCTGTATCGTAGATTTGGCGTGGAAATTTCATATATCTTAACTATCCTAAAGCAAATCTTTGCAAGTAAGAGCATCTTTTTCTATCTCAACACTTTTGACTACCACGATGAACTAAAAGAGGAAGACTTTGACTTACTTGTAACCAAAGTAGCTTATATGGATCTTTAGTTTTGTGTTATCATGATGTATGCTAGCTCTAATCATTGATTGGTGTGAAAAGTCAGTTTATGCATAAGTTCTATGGTCTGCAAAATCTCAACAATGTCTTCCTGGTGCGTGTAACTAAGGCACAGGGCCCAAGGTCCGCTACCTGAAATGAAAAGCTTACAAAGATAGTAAATATACATATCCACAAGCATTTGTCTAAGCATTTTTTTTTAGACAGACATTAATTAGTCCCTATGAACTGGTAGAGGCAACCTTGTGATGGCATAGAGTAGGATATTAAGCGGGACAAGCTTCAAACTCGCGCGGCTAAAATGGAATGGTCTTAGAGGATATAGTATTTCGACTCAGTACCAATTTTGCTTATCTAGATTTGGAGTATGTCTCTCATTACAGCTAAGTCAGTCTGGCCAACATTTTGGGAAAGGACGTTGCACGAGGTATCCCTGTGTCTGGGTCTGGCTTGTTTCTAATACCTTTAGCTAATGATGTACCCTGTCAAGTCATAAGTTGGTTAAGGGTAACGAGTATGGATCTCAGTAGTGTAAGTTGTCGAAGCCCAAAAGAGTAGGCGAAGGCGTTCACATATAGCCTCAAATATATCAACATGCCATGTTTAAAAGCCGTAATACTTAGTACAGCAGCAACTTCATACATTGATGTAACCGGTAGTTAAATATCCTTGTTAATCATAAACCTTGCTTCTCACATATCCTCATCAAGTATAGCATGTTCCACCCACACTCTCATCGTGCTTTCTTGATTCATTGACACAATGGTGGTAACACCTCTAGCGGTAAATTTGGAAAGTGAAGGGAATCTAAGTCTAGTTTTTGATGGTAAAAATGAGAGTATGTAAATTGAGATACCCAACTTTTGAAGAATTGTATCCAACATTCGGGATGAATTATTTTTTCTTTTTGCATGTACTTATGGGTTGACTGTCAAGAAATTATGCCAAACTATTATGTTCTTCATGGATTTGGTCTAGTGTACTTTTTAGGATACTTATCAAGGAAGTTAAACATTAGAAAAGTTGGGATGAAAAAAAAGAAATTGAGAGGATCTAAGATGAAAATGGTATCAATAGTGTAATATGTGTTGCCTATGTGTTTATTGGTTTGTAGACAAGTTTCAAGTGATTTGATCTTCACTGAGCCTCAGTATATCCTTGAATTCTTACATGACTAATTATTCTGTCCCTTCCAATTCTTCAATTTCAATACTTGCAGGAAAAGTCAGCGTTCATCTTCTGCGTTGAAGATAGGGCCCTATTTTGCCATGACTGTGATGAACCAATCCATTCAGCTGGTAGCCTTTCTGCTTATCACCAGAGGTTTCTAGCAACTGGAATTGGAGTGGGGCTAAGCGCGAGTTGCACGAAAGACGTTGAAGAACGACGTTTGGAGCCACCAAATCAGAGCACACAACCAACTTCCAAGAAATTACCTGTACAACAGTCATCAAGCCTTACCTCTCAATGGTCTGTTGATGATTTGTTGCGGTTTACAGACTTTGACTCATATCCCGAAAAGGTAAAAGCTATACCTCATGCCCATATGTGTAGCTAAAGCTTGAAGACTCCCAGGCTACTTCACTTTAGCACATGATCTTTAATATTTGTGATCTTTCACTGTGCAGAAAGAGCAGCTCGATTTGGGGGAGTTCGAATGGCTGGCCGACATGGGCCTTTCTGGTGAGCATCTTCCTCAAGAGGTTTTGACAGCAGCTGAAGTTCCTCAGCTGCCGATATCTCCATCAACCATTGTCACATCAAACAGACCCGCCAAATCCAACATGCCCTATAAGAAGCCTAGATTTGAGATTTCAGATGACGAGGATGAATATTTCACTGTCCCGGATCTTGGACAAACTTGAGCGCAAAATTTCTTGTTCCAGTTAAGTGGTTGACTGAACTACACCTTTTTTCTTCAGTGCAATCTATAATGTATTTATGTATGTATCCATACATGGAGGATATAAGGTTAATTTACAAGGTGGATACGTCTGATATAAGTTGTGCTTTTGAAGAATTCTATATTTTATTATACCTGTGCCTCCAATATACTTGTATATAATTCTATATTTTAGTTCAGTGCCCTTGCCAATTTAACTCGAACGCTATGATACGTGGTTCATGCCTGGCTGTGATTATGTTTATTTACAACGATTCTATTTCATCTGGGAACTGGCTTTCAGCAAACTCATCCTCACAGCACATATTTCTCCTGTAAAGGTCCTCCAAAGCCCTACATGGTTAGATTCGATTCACAACAGGCTTACGGGTATATTGTTAGCCAAGAATTCCCTGTTTTCACCTTGCCACAGGTCTTGCGCTTTAATGATTCAGTCAACTACTTCCCAGCGATAATACCATCATAACTAAAACACAACCAAGCCTATGATCCAACTCCTTCAGAATATGGGGCAGCACTAGACTAGGCAATTCTCAGATAACCTCGTTCTTAAGACAACAATCTTCTAATGGAAATAGAGGCAACCTTGCCAGCATTAGTTTAAGATTTCTATTGGAAGTTCCAACAAGCCATGTTGGACAATTGCCCCCGAAGGATGGCAGTATCGGTGTCAATGTCAGTTTTTGTACTACGAAAGACAATCAAATTAAGTTATATTAAGTAGGCCTAAATCATAACACATAATAAATTATATCCACTGAAATTTTTTCCCTTTTGCCCACACGATTAACCATGATGGTGCAGCTCAACTTTTTCGAGCGTATCTATATCATCATTCTCTCTTCATATGTTAAGATAAGTATAGCAAAATTTTCTCTGACATTAAAAAAGCTCTACAAACATAGTATTGTTTCTAGCAACAACATAAAGGAATGCAGTTTAGAAAAGCCAATAGACACTGATATTGCCAAGCCACATGAAAAGTGGGAACTGAATCAATGCGATGAAGAGTAAGAGATAATGATGCCTGCTTGAATCATAGCTTCTCACCTCCGCAAAAAGGACTCTCTTCATTGTCTTTACCAAGAAAATTCCCATGCATAAGCAGGCCCATGGCATCAAAAAGTAGTAAGAGTACCGAAATATGATTTTTCCAATGACAGCAAAGCAAATCCCGGTGAAAGTATAACCCCCATATGCTACAATGTCTAACATCGGTGCCTCCGCACTACCCAGTGAAAGAAGTATTAGCTTTAGCAGCGCAACTTGTGAAAACCAGCCGAGCAAACCCTTGATAAACAACCAATTTAGGGCCTCTGGACTAAGCCTAACAACAAAGTGAAAATGAAACATGAAACAAGTAGAGAGGCAATAAGTGCCAAGAATAAAAAGTAAAAGCAAACATCTCAAAACATGCATTTGTCAGGAATGCATTAATTAGCACTTTGGAGTGAAGGAACACACACAACACAAATTCATGTAGATGGACGCACAAGGAAGGAAAGACAATAAAGACATAAGAACAGGAATCAAGAACTATTATGGTGATGACATTGAAATCAAACCAATAATAAAACAGAGGTCAATGCAGCAATGTATCTACTGCCGCAAATGCTACTATGAATGCAATTGATAAGAAGATCCCATGCTCAAATATCTTTTTCCCACTTTTAGGCGTGGCAATAGTGTTTAAGATTTACTTTGCAATATGAAAATGAGAACATCTAAGCAAAAATGTTCCTTATCTCTTTGCAATCCAAGCCTAAAGATGAAGCTGGCTAGTGAAGCAAGATTATAATCACACAGAATCATCATATGTAAAAGCTTCAGAAAACTTGAGCAACAATTATGAGAGGATTGAAATACAAGGAAGAAAGAACTGCCACTGGAAAATAGAATGGTCTGGATGGCAAAAAAGGAAAGAAAGAATCAAATAGGTTGCAAGTCAATCCATTATCTAATAAGACCTGAATAAGCCCATCCAAAAGTATGACACACTTACTTCCCATGCAATCCCAATGAAAAGCCAGCAAGCACAACATAGGTGCCAAATGCCATGAAAGGAATGTACAAGTCTGGTGCATTTATATCATACATTGGAGGTTTATAGGACAGGCGGCCTCCTACAGGCTCAGTTATCCGTGTCCAGTGCCCCTGCAGAAAGAGATAAGAACCAGAAAAAACAAAAACCATCCTTCCAAAAAAACAAAATATAAGTACGACTTACTCTGTGTAGAAAAGGAAATAGGACAACCTTCAATTTGTTCCTCACATAGTGGTCATTCACTTGGAAATAATACTGCGGATCAGAGAAGTACCGACATATCTGTGCATTCAAAATAAAACAGGGAGCTAAAATCACATATCATATCAAGTATAGTTTAACATTTGTGTAAGAATACAATACTTCAGCAAACGATGTCACACATCTTTCTAGAGGTAACACACAACAATTCAACCGCTTCATGATACTTAAATGAGGGTGTTATCATGTCCCAAAAAATTAAACCCAGAAGGGCCAGAACCTTACAACTAACAAAACCATTTTCATTTCAACACAACTTTGTGTTAGATAGTCATGCGTGCTAGTAGAGGAGAAGAAATCAGGAGGGGAAGAATTTGAAAAGAAGAGATGCAGCAGCATCAACATGAATGCCTAATCAACTAAAATTTACATGGAATCTGCCAATAGATCCTAGTAAGTATTCATTCCATATTTTTTAATGGCAACCTATTGGGCTCCGTATTCTTTGCTTGCAATTGCCAACCCCGACATATTCAGCCAGAATCGAACTTAATTATCTCTTACATACTAGCACTTGAGCTAGACATGTTTTTCCTCAATAAGAAGTCCCTCAAATGGGCCAACAACAAATGAAAAACAAGAAATATGGGATGTAGGACACATCCATAACAATTTGAAACATTTTAAGATAAAAATGTGATAACATCTTCTTGGCTAATTAGGCAAAAATGCAGAACAAAACAAACGAAGATTGAAATAAAAACAAAAAGATGGAAAAAAAAAGTAAACTTCAAAACTGTAGAAGTCCAAGATCAAAGTTTTTGATGCCATGACAGAAGCTACGGCAACTCAACAAACATAGGAATGTTAGTGCATCTTAAGTTCTAGAAAATATATTTTAAGTAAAATTGAAATATAAAGGAAATTAGTCCACCACATGGCACTGTCCAAGTACAAACATCCTCTAGTTGTGAAAGCGATCAACAATTTTGCATAGGCAAATGAAGCACCTAGGGTGCAAAAGAAATGATATCTAACATTTAGCAATAGTATGATACATCAAACAAAAAGCATTCCATGATGGAAACAAAAACCAATAACTATTGATGGCCCAATCACACTTACATTGCTTTGGACATACTCAGAGCTGGATCCTAAAATTTTCTCTCCATACGCACCAAGTCCACCTGTAATCAATCCTGAACTAGCTCCATAGAATGCATTGCCAAACGGATTAGGCTGCGAGTTTACCAGAGGACTTGGCACCCCAGGCTGAGGGCCTACATTGTTATACATCCTGTAATCACCAAATAAAAATGAATATAACAACTGCAAAGAGAGAAGCGAGAATACTTTAACTTTCACAAATATACTGGCAACAAATATCACCAAGTTCAATCATAAAAGGAGATATTGCAAACAGTAGTTTACCAAAAGAGTCTGATTAATTTCAGCAAAACCGCTCACATTACACGAGCAAATTTCAAACTTAAAAGGAATAACCCTGATTAGGATGCATATTATTAATTCAAAACAGAATTTTTAGAACTTTTCTCAGATCAAAATTTCCCGCAATTTGCAACTTCCGTTTTTTCACTTAGGAAAACACTGCTAAAGCACGAAGAACCTTAACAACAAAACCGAAGTAGGCGTCATTCCAGTAATTTCACCTCTGATCGTCCAACTAACAAATCTCGACTGAAGTCCTAATAGCCAGCCTCACGTACATATATCATAGCCGCTGGTGAATTCAAAAGGAAAGCAACAAGAAACATACATAAATAATGAGATTGGAATCAGAAGAGGACGACGACCTCGGCGAAGATAGTGGTCGTTGGCGAGATGGATCTGAACTACGGCGAGATTCAGTGACGTGGGTGTTCGACGGTGATATATTTCCGATCTGAAGCCACCGTCAATAAAGGGGATGCCCGTGAATGACAAATAAAATGGAGAAATTTTAACCGATATCATGCCTTTGGCACGTGATGCGTACGCCCTAGAGATGGTGTCGTTAGCATATAAGTTCATATTTAGGTATTTTTAATAGGTTGAGTTATAACTTAACTTAACTTAGGCCTGAATTTAGACAATTAAAGTCCGAATTTAATTTAAAAAGTATTATTTTATACTTTTATTTTAAAAAAAATTTTTGAAAAAATGAGCGAGTTGACCCATGAGTTGGCTATTACTATCCCTATTTCTTACTGTCGTGCATCGTTCCACCAATTATAGAATTTACCTCTTTTTTAAGAGTATTTTTGTCACAATTAAGAAGGATCTATTTGATTAAATTTCTTTAAAGAATAAAAGCCCAAATTAGTCCTATGCACCTTAGTTCTCAAACTTACATTTTTATCAAATTAATTTTAAAGTTTCTCATTAGAACTTTAATTCACAACACATAAAGTTTATGATGTACACTCTGTCTATATAATATGAAATTCGTTAAAAAAGGAGAGTAATCAAGATATTTTAGTATTTTTATAAACTACATTAACGAACTTCATCTCCATTCTATCGTCTCTCTTTCATTTTCTCCCCCATAGCTTATAGTCTCTCTCTTAACTATCTATCTATGTTTTCAAGTTTCTTGTCTCTCTTTTAACACTCCTTCTAGTTTGCTATCTTCCTTTCTCTCTCTCCACTATCCATCGTCTTCTTCTTTTTCTCATTCAACAAAGATAAGATTGATCTAGGTTTTGAAGATGATAAACCATTGATTCTATAGTTCTGTTGCTCTCATCAAATTTGAGTTTAGGTGATGATTAATCTTCTTCTAATAATGTATGCATAGTTATTGTTTTTTTTTACTCTCTTTAAGTCTATATAAATTGTTAGTTTATGCCCTATAGCTGATTGCTTTGGTTGTTGTTTAGTGACAATTATTTAAAGATATTCTTTATTTGCACATGTTTTGATGTATATGATAAAGTCCATGAGATAGTTGTACATTGCTTATGAAATTGTATTAAGATTGTAATTATGATATTTATATTGTATTTATGTATTATCCCTCAATTGTTCCTAGTTATTGTTTTATTAAGAATGAACATTAATAGAACGCAAAAAGACTAGCATATGTTATGTTTTTCTTTATGAAAGAAGTTGTCAATCTTATAGGCTAAAATATAGAGATACTTAAATAAATGTGTAGGTTCTTGTTAGAAAATAAGTTCATTGAACAGACCTAATATGAAAAATCGATTTGGAACATTACTTGTATGTTTATGAAATTCTCATTGTGATGATTGTATAAGTAATCTTTTGACTTGAGGTTTCCAAAGTTATCTTGTATAGGAATTGTGATGTTTTGATATTGCTTATGACCTATTTAATCATGGTTCGGTCAATCAGTAGTCATTGGATGTAACATCAACTATATAGAGATAATTGTGTGATCAAAATAGGATTCATCATCCTAAAGTAATTAGAGAGAATGTTTTATTATTCTCGATTAGTATTGATTCGGGAAATCACTGGCCAAGGTAGAATGATATTTGTAAATAGTTTACAAATGTTATTAATTAAATCGATAGATAATAGCGGAGAACTAATATAATTGGACTAAAAAAAGTAGACATGACATGACACCCAGATACCCCCTGGGAGGATATGGGAGTGCCACACAAGAACATTTCCAAAACATACAAAACATTTCACACATGCATTTTCAGAATCTTAAACAAACATACAATATATATCATAATTTCATAAACCAGCCTGAATTCAGGTTATTACAAACCTTAAAACAAAAATCCAAAGTTATATACAAGCCCAAAATAAACTCAAAATACATTTTTGAGCAACATAAAACTCAAACTCCTTTGGTCAGTGCCGTTGACTTGTCCCATTCCTTAAGTCCTTCTCTCTGAACCTACACGGGACAAATCTATTGTGTTAAGCATATAGCTTAGTGAGTAATAACTAATTTATACATAAACTAACAACTCGTCACACTAAATCATGTAATAGCATCAACATGCATTCAAAGATTTCTTTAACAATAAGTCAGACATAATGCATTTCAGAACAGATTTTTATAAATAACAGAACTGCATAACACAAGAAGGTATAAACTCTTCAGAATTAAAACACAATTTGGTTTATGTCAGAATAAAAAATATATCATAATGCAAAATTAGATGACTGCTAAATTCATTTATAAAAGCAAGTAACGAGACTTATACAGAAGAGACCGAAGTCTCGACAGCGAAGTATTCAAAAGAGACTGAAATCTTGATACAAAAGTGTCAATAACAGAACAAACTGAAGTACCATTAATAGAAGACACCGAGGTGTCACAGAAGCAACTACAGACCCTTCTAGGCATGCTTTTACCCACAACTAGCACTCAACATTTTGAAAACAAAACAGTCATTTAAGACATTTCATGTGCAAAGCAAGTAGTCAATCATATTCACATGCAAGTAGCACTTCAATATCACATTCATCAATCAATACGTCGGACCTTCATGTCCAGAATCAATACACAAATCAGTACACATTCATCAATATCAAATTTAATTCAGTAATAAACAAAACAAATCAAGGTGAGATCATCTTAGTCACAAAAGTTACCGTATAAATTACTTACTTGGTTTATACTTTAGAAAAATTCTAGAAATGGCGAGAGGAAATAAGAAGGAAGATGGTTTCGGTGAAACTAAAGAGAAAGACCTGCAGAAACATTTTTTATTTTTTTTAGTGCCTAGGTGTTTCATTAGTGCCTTAACACATGTCTCCATTGCATGTCTTCCACTTGTCCACTAGATAAGCTACCATTTGTCTCATAGCTATAAGTCCATTTGTTACTCCATAATTTGTCCATTTGTCAATTAATTTCTAATACAATTGTCACTCTTCTATTTGTCTCTTATTTTTTCTAGTCCAAAAAAACCCCAAATTTTCAAAAATTTCCTAAAATTTACCAAAAATTTTGAAATAATACTAATAGTCTTCAAATAAATTTTTAACGCAAATAATCCACAATTCACATTTTAATCGCAATTAGAAACCAATTATACCCGAAAAATGTCACAAATGCATATACAATTATTTGAATAAGTTAAAATTTATATGCATATATCAGCGAATACTCAATTATACAAAGCACATGATGTACTAGAAATTTCTAAATTTTCTAACCCTAACATGGGGTGTTATATATGTGGTTAGAACCTAAGAGTCTCTGTGATAAATGAGCTTGGTGAAACAAGATATTGAAAAAACACATAGTTACAACAATGTAAAAACGAATGTGAGGCTCATATATATAGCATTCACATATGATTTGAATTCATTGAATGATTTGCAAAATTGTAAGAATGTTACGTGTTTGAATACACGGCATTAAACCAATGATTGTGTTTTATTCAAGTGTAATGAAGTGATAGTAAGATTAAATTGTTTGACTGAAATATATTGGATATGTATTTGAATAAGAATGAGATATGTGAACATATTGTAGACATGTATTTGAATGATATTGGATTATTTGTGCAAGTGAATGTAAAAGGTATGTGACTCAACATGATACATTGCTAAAAGTGATGCAAATTATGTGGTTATATGTACTAAATGTATATTGTGATTGAGTGAGCCATTTAGGATAGTCACTCATTGAGTTTGCAAAAATTCACCCAAAATTTGCAATAATTTTCAAGTTCAGAGGATATATTCAGTTAGGCTAATTGGAGTATAGCCCCTAAAATCAGATATGGACTAAGGATTGGGATTAGTTTGCATCTGCAAATGTCTTCAGTGATTATTGTTTTGAACTATATTTCCGCAAGTATTGTACAACGAGTATGTAAATGATTTGGTAATGAAATGATATTACCAATTACAAGTGTTTTGTATCTGAAATGGGCCTAAATGGCTGTTTAATTCTGATGTTTATAAAGTGTTTGTAACACTTGTGAATAGAAATGTTTAAGAATAAAGTGGGCCCGATTTGATTATTAATTTTTGCATATGCCTACATTGTTTTAAAAAAATTGTAACGAGTTTTGACTGAATGATTGTTCTAGCATGCCACTCTTATGGGGTACATATTTAGATATCATTCAAGATGTCAAGTACATTTTTTGCAAGAGTAGGGTGTTACAGTGATTCTCTTTTTTATTGTTGAAATTAGAAGAGCACAGTCTAGTCCCTTATATTTCTTGGAAGAAATGGGAACTCCAAGGTATTTGAAAGAACTCTACTGGAGTTCCAAAGATCACATTTATTCTAGTATGTGTAGAGAAATAAGCAAAAAAATTTACTAAATTAAAGCACAATCCTGAAATAGCTTTGAATGTATCCACTGAAACTAACTTCAATCCAATTGAAGAAGAGTTAGCTCCATATAGCATCAAAAGTTTATCAGCAAAGGACAATTGGAAGATTTCAGCTTCTCACATCAGTGATGGAATTTAAACTAAGGAGTACTAGCAATTTAGTGATGTGATCCTATACAATACTTCTATGGTGATTGGAAAGAGATATGGATGCAAAGGGTCTCCTTGTCTCAGTTCTTGAGCAAATTTAAAGAGGTTTGAAGGCTCCCTATTGATCAACACTGCAAAGGATATTGAGGTAATATCGGTATGAATCCATTTGATAAATATGCTAGGACATCCCATGACATGGAGAGTGTTTAGTAAGAAGGTCCAATGAACATTATCAAAAACTTTGTAAAGTCTATTTGCAATGCACAATTGTTGATGTGTTGATTGGTGTTGTACCCCCTAAAAGAGTTCTTGTGCAAACAAGATGTCCCCTATATTTCTTCTGATAACATGAGCTCTCTGAGAAGGTAAAGTTTGGAAGAGTCTCCTTCAATCTGTTTGCTAGATTCTTTAAGATAACCAATAAATTACATTATGGTAAACAATAGGATTGTAACCATTGAGACCAACAAGATTTGGAACTTTAGGAACTAAGCATAAATAATTTTTTTTTTAGTCCAATGAGTAACCTACTGAAGAATTCCTTGACTAATTCTATAATCATAGCGCTAGTTTGTTCCATGTAGCTTCAAAAAATCTTGCATTGAAACAAATTTTGGGGAAGAAACGAATTTTAGTTGATTCCTACAAAATTGAAACTGGGAATGAAATTAATTGTAGAAAAATGGTACACGAAAGTCATTATTTGTAGCGTGGATTAAAAACAAATAGCTTCAATATTTTGATTTATTACAAGGGAACGGACATCATCCCAGCGTCTCGGGTGGGAGAGGTACAGATGTCCCAAAGCAACAACCTTGTCCTATCTGTAACTTGACTTGATTAGGATGATCACATGACCAATCCACCGTTAACCCTAATGACCTGCCCATTAATCCACTCGCCGCCATCACCGGCCAAGAACCCCACCACCTTATCTATATCCTTAGGCTCCCCGATGCGACCTAGCGGGCAAGCATCCGCCATTCTCTTGATGGTTTCCTCAGTTTTGCCAGCAAAAAACAACTCTGTTGCCACAGGTCCTGGAGCTACGCAGTTAGCTGTTATTCCACTGCCCTTCAACTCCTTCGCCAAGATCTTTGTCATGCTCTCCACCGCCGACTTGGATGCCACGTAAGCTGAATATCCTGGCAGAAGTGACCCCACAAGCGACGTAGATATCATTATGATTCTTCCACCTCCACCACGGCTCAGCCTGTTTGCTGCTTCTCGACAGCATAGGAATGCTCCTCTGGTGTTGACGTTAAATGTCAGGTCTCAGTCCTCCAACGTGGTGTTTGCCAAAGTTGGGTACTTTTGATCCAACACTCCCGCGCAATTCACCAGGATATGGATCTTTGACTTGAACTCTTGCTCAGTTTTGTCGAAGAGCTCCTTCACCTGATCTGGGTTTGAAACGTCTGCTTTCACAGCGATTGCTTGCGGGGTATCAGAAGAAGATGCTGAGGCGTTGAGCTTTGATGCTAGTAAATCAGCTTGCATGGAGCTCGAAGCATAGTTGAGCACGACTTTTGCACCAAGAGAGTGAAGGTGGATCGCAATGGCACGACCAATCCCACGGGAAGCACCGGTTATAATAGCAACTCGGCCATCAAGTGGAAGAGGAGAGCTCGGTGGTGTCTCTTTGGGAACTTCATCTGCCATTATGAAGACCTTGAAGGAGGTCTATTTGGAGTCCTGGAAGTTGGAAGTAATGCGATTCTAGCTATGTTATGAATCAAGGTTACGATCCAAACAGCTATAAATATTATCCAGTTGGTCAAGGCATCTTGCGAGCGATCATCACGCAAGATTCTGAGAGGACCGATGAACGCATATGCTATTTCCAGAAAATGGTTCAAAGAGGATATAAGTATTGATCTTTGCACCTGAATTAGATTGAAAGTTTACAAAATGGTCAAAGAAGACAATTTACAAAATGGTCAAAGAAAGACAACTGGCAACACTAGCAGAAAAATAAACACAGCTTGAACATGTAATGCGTAGCGAGTGACGTAGTCATCGAGAATGGCATCAAGTATGGAAATACAAGCGCCAGAGGAGTATAATAAAGTCTGATGTAATGACCTATTCAACGGAATCAGTAGAGCGTAAAAAATGAATAATTTAAGGAAAAATAGATCAAAAGCGAATATTAAATCAAGAGTTCATATTGCTCATCCCGTCATGTATCCAGAGAATAATGATTAGATTTAAACTTTAGTATTGCTTTTGCAATTTTTGATATTAAAATAGCAAGAATAATGGTATCCATAATATTAAGAAATAGAAACAGATACGTTAGCATCACATAGAGCCCATACAGTGAGCAAATGACTCTCAATATATTCTCTATCCTTGATAAACCGGACTTGATTGTTTAGAATTAACAGATGGGAGAGTCAGGTGAGGACTGAATTCAGGGAAAAAGTTTTGGAAATTCAGAGTTCTTAACAACCACTAATAGGAGAAGACATATTCAGATTCGAGAAAAGGTAACGTAAAGATGAAAAATAGGGGGCTTACCCTTTTCTCTTCTTTTTTTTCCGTTTTCATGCTAGGAATTAGCTTGGTGTTTCAGGAAGAATTTCCCCCGTCCCGAGTCAAAACTTAGGCTGGCTGCAAGGGAAGGTTTCACTCAGATCCCTCAGGTTAAATGTGATTATTTTGCAATTGTCTTGGATGGAATAAAGTATGTGCAAGACAACTAGTGACACAAGTTAGTTCGCTACATTTGATGAAAAAGGATAAGAATCTTACATTTTAGCTTGGACATGGGGAGGAAGTCAGCTGAGCCTTTCACAAGTCATCTTTAGCAAAATTTCCAAGTTTCTTCAAGCAAAATAAGATTTCATTTCACGTCAGTATACAGAGTTGAAATATTCTTAAGGTGAGAGGATTGAAAGGATAAAGTACTTACCCTTGCACCTTCTAAGACGTACAAAATATTGAGATTGGCAATCAAACCAGAAAATTTGCAGGTCTAAGCAAGATGAGCAAGTGAGGCCTCAGTAAAGCAGGATCTGTTAAGAGATCTGGAGCAGAGCTCAACACTGCAGATTAAGCAGACAACCAATCCCTGCGGTCATATTACTTTACAATTACTCTGAACCCGAGTTTATGGACCAACCTTATTATTGAATGGAAGGTTGATTCTGTTGTCTATGGATAAGGATCAACCTTATTATTGAATGGAAGGTCGATTCTGTTATCTATGGATAAGGAACCTGTCATATTTTCACCAATTCTTTAGTAATTTACTATTTATGACAAGAATGGAAAAACATAAAGTATAAATTCCATAAGTCAAATGGACTGACAATTACGAGTAATCTCTGCACAAGCAAACAGTAGTGTCAGACAAAAAGATTTGAGAGGTGTCGAAGGAGTTCCAGAATATTTAGGGGTTACTAGATGGTAAGTGAAAGAAGTTAAGAGACGGTAGAAAAGCTTGCCTATTTGAGGGAATCTGTTTAAAAGAACAATTAAAAGGTGAAGGATAAAGTTCGTTACCACACAGCAATGGATGGTATCAACAAGAGAAATCCTTTCAGAATAACCATGCTCTCACCATGGCTTGGAATCGTGTCTAAAACAGTTGCTCCAGCCAAATCTTCTTACCAATAATCTTTACATGAACAAACTCCCCCTTCAAAATGATGAAAGCGGTATGCATCTCGGACACTTATCACTCGATTGGAAATTTTTGAGACAAACTTGATCCATGTATGGCAATCATTACAGACACGAAGATTCTTTATTACATGCAAAGGGATTGTCTCAGACAAACTCAGAAGTCCAAAAGAAATAGCCAATTTCTCACTATGTATATACGCAGTAGGATCTTTCTGCTCCTGCTCTGTGTCATTCAGAAGGCTATAGCGATCTTGGATGTAACCAATTTCAGCAACACGTTTATTAAGATCAGCCAAGAATTCATAAATTTCATCTGAAAGTGGATGGAGTCGATCTCCAACAAAAAATGCATGAACTGTGTTCTTAACCTCAATCCAGCTACGACCTGGTTCTTTCTTTACACCCCTTTCTTTCATCATTTTCCTCGCCTGATCTCTGCGATACCATTTTCCAGCATTTGCATACATATTTGACAAAAGAACATAGGTTGCTGAATCTTCTGGCTCCATTTCCAGAAGATGGCGTGCAGCAAGCTCTCCGACATCCATGTTTTTATGAACATTACAAGCACTTAAAAGAGTCCTCCACATCATTGCATCTGGTTCAATTGGCATCTCTTCTATAAATTTTCTTGCTCGGCTCAAAAAACCAGCTCGGCTAAGAAGATCCACTACACAAACATAATGTTCAGGCTTAGGCAGTAAGCCATGCTCCTTGCTCATGGACTCAAAGTGGCCAAGGCCCTCATTAACCAATCCCATGTGGCTACATGCTGATAATACTCCCAAGAAAGTGACATGGTTTGGCATCTCACCAATTTTTTTCATCTCCTCAAAAAGGTCAATTGCTTCATTTCCACATCCATGCTGAGAATACCCTGTGATCATGGCATTCCAAGAAACTTCATTTTTCTCTGACATTTCAGAGAACTCTCTCTTGGAATCAATAATGCTACCACACTTGGCATACAATGTGATTAAAGCATTACAAACTTCAATTTCTGAATCAAACCCTTTTTTAATAATCACAGCATGGATCTGCTTCCCTTGCTTTATGTTGGCCATATTGGCAGCAGCACTGACTGCAGAACCAAAGGTGAATTGATCAACTTCCCATTTAGTTCTATTCAATTGAGCAAACACCTTAAGAGCTTCCTCACAGTATCCACTCTGTGCAAGCCCTGATATCAGTGCATTCCACGATATGCTGTCTTTATCATTAATTTTTTCAAATGCCAAAAATGCTTCTCGAATATTCCCACATCTAGCATAAAGACTGACGCATGCATTGCCAACTGACAGGTCATCTGAATACCCAGATACATAAGTTTGAGCATGAATTTGTTGCCCTTGGTGAAGTGCTTGAATGCCAGCACATGCACTGATTGCACTCGAATAGCCAATGTTATCTGACTGGATCCCTTCACTTAGCATTTTTTCAAAAAGTTTAAGAGCTTCAGCAAATAAACCATGTTTGGTGTACCCTGCAATCATAGCTGTCCAAGAAACCACATCTTTCTCTTGGAGTCTTCCAAGGATTTCCAAAGCTGTATCTAGTTTTCCAAGCTTAGCATACATATCTATAAGTACACTACAAACATATACATTGAACTGAAAGCTACTCTTTATGACATGTGTATGGATCTGCTTGCCTAGTTCAAGAGCTCCCGTTGAGGTACAAGTTCTAATAATACTTGGATAGGTGAACTGATTAGAGAATAAGCCTTGCAGATGCATTTGTCTAAATAGCCAAAATGACATGCTCAAATTATCTACCTGTCCATAAGAAACAAGCATCACATTCCATAAAACAACATTCTCTGTCTTTATTGTGAGAAAGAATTTGTGGGCCGTCTCCATATCAGAGCATTTCACATATAGATCAAGTAGAGAAGCTTCAATCATGATATCTTCAAACATTCCTGCTTTTATCGCATAAGAGTGCAATTGCTCACCTTTACATAATGCTCCGATTACTGCACAAGCACTTAAGAGACTTGCAACAGTAACACAATCTGGTTTCAAGCAATCAAGTTGCATCTTCTCAAATAATTCCAACGCCTTAACACTCAAGCTCTGCTGAGATAAACCAGAGATCAGTGAATTATATGAGATTTCATCCTTAAACTGCATTTTCCCAAAGATTAGTTCAGCAGATATGAAGTCACCCAAACGGGAGTAGAGCGTGACAAGAGCATTGCAAACATATGTTTCTGAAGAAAAACCCCACTTGAAAACTAGGGCATGAAGTTGCTCCCCAGTATCAAAAAGCATTATCTTTGTGCAGGCACTTAATACACTGGAAAACACATAGGGAGTAGGGAGAATTCTTGATACATGCATTTGGCAGAAAAGTTGAATAGCTTCTTCTTCAAATCCATTCTGTGAAAAACCAGAGATCATAGCCACCCAAGAAACACTATCTTTGAAACTTAACTCATCGAAAACCTTTCTAGCCGAATTAATGAACCCTTTTTTGGCATACGAGTCAATCAATGGGTTGCAGACAACCGGATTAGTGGCAAAACCATGACGAATGATCCTAGCATGAATCTGCTCAACAAAGGGAAGACGGACATCGCTGTCACCACAAGCCCTTAAAACACTAGCGAATATGAATTCGTTGGGATTTACATTTTCGTCCAACATTTTCAGAAATAGTTCCAATACTCTATTTTCCCTTTTCTCTGCCAACAAACCAGATAATATCTTATTCCAGATAAGCACACTTCTTTCAGGCATATCCTCAAAAACTTTAACTACACCATCAAAATCAACCTCAGCAAGATAAATATCAATTAGCTTATAACACAATACACTATCTTTATCAAAACCCAGCTTCAAAATCTTCCCGTGAAGCTTCTTGCAATCTATCAAAGACCCAAAATTAATACAAGCATCCAGAAGCCAACGATATGTTTGACAATTAGCTCGAACCCCTCGACGTTCCATCCAGTGCAAGAACTCCATTCCTTTTAAATTTCCCCGAGTATCATGGTTAGGGACTTCATCATAAGCATAACAAGCTAAACCCAATCTGCTTAATTTCCTGCTAAGACACTGCACAAAGAAGAGAAAAGTAAAAAGAACTTTCCATCAAAACATAAAAAACACAACATTGAGTTTAAAAAACACAACAACAAAGAGTGGTGATTTGGGTTCAACCTTCCAGTGGTTTAAGGAAGGTTTAAGAGGTACATGTCCGTTGAACTGTCGCGGGAAACGCAAAGGGAAGGATATTGAGAAGGGCCTATGAATGGCTGCGGGGTTAAAAATCATGCGTTCTTGGATTTGATAGACCATCTACAACCATGCGCGTCGAGTGCAGACGTGTGCTTTGCTTGATATTTTGGTGATCGAAGCATATTAAACTTTAAGGTGTACGTGGAAAAATGACATTTTCCATATAATGAGATTTGATTCAGTTTTCCTTAAATGAAAATTAATAAGCGATTTCCTATTTCTATTTGCTATTATACCAAGCTTATGAATTTCGTACTGTTACGGCCGATATTGGCTAGAAGGTACAATATCGACAAATAAACGGTACGAAATATTAAACACCGGTACCAGCCGCGGATATCGATCAATACTAACATTTACCGGACGGTACCGGCCGGAACCATCAATTCCAGCCAATGCCGTAACTTCCGAAAATTGCAAGGACTAACTTGCAATTTTCGAAAGTTTTAAACCTAAAATCTAATTACCCCCCCCCCCCGGGACTAGATTCTTCTTCGGTTCTTCTTCTTTCTTCTTCCGCGCACGCCGCTGCCTCCTCTCTTCTCCGATCTCTCTCTCGGTGTCTCGACATCTCCTTGTCGTCTACTCCTTGTCGTCGACGTCTCCTCCAGTTCTCCAGTCCTCCTCCTTTAAGTGTTCGACCGCTAGTTTGCTTTCTCCCTTCGAGGCTTCGACGGTTCGACCTCAGCCTGCTCCTCGCCACCTTCTCCTTCGTCCTTCTCGCCGTCTCTCTTCCTTCGACGCACCACACGACCACCTCAACTCAGACAGACCACACAACCCGACGTCGACCCGGATTGGTGAAGACCCAATTGTTTTGGGGTGTATGTTTTTTATTTTTGTTTCATTTTTTATAGCATTTTGAAAATTATTGCTTTTGTGATTGTGTTGGTTGTTAGATGATGGTAGATTTGGGGTTAAAATTTGGTGTTGTTTTGTTGGATTTGGGGAAAATTTTGGATGTTGATTTCGGCTGAGAATGATAAATGGGAATGGTCCGAAATCCGAATGGATATTGAAGTGAAGTTAATTGATTTTTGTCATTTGTGAATGTTGAAGTTGAACTGAAATTGGAATTGGATTTTGACATTTTGCAATTTGGAATTGAAAGTGGATTGGAAATTAAATTTGGAATGGTGATTTAGTAGATTTACGATATTGATTATTGATTGGTGGAAATTGGCTTGTGATTCATTATGGTGTTAATATTGAATTGTTGAATTATTTATAAAAGAGATTGAATTTGAGTTTGAGCAATTGAATTTGAGATTGAGTTTGATAATTTGAAATGTTTAATTGTACATGTATTTTATTTAATGATAATTTGGTGCTTATGGTTAACC
>JAOQMP010000001.1:22818235-22829946 GCA_027563575.1 Erythroxylum pedicellare
TATCTTTAGTATTTATACATCAAATGTAATTAACTTAATACAAAAAGATAAACAATGCCTTTTCATTAATAGATAATAATGTCACACAACAAATTGCATCCAAATAATTGACTGCAAGACATAAACTAACAATATGGTCATTAAGCCCATCACCCTTTCAACTCCTCCAAAATTCTTCTTACTAGTCAAGGACTTATTAGCTTCTATAGGTAACTTATCTTTTTTTCGAAAATTTAAAAAAGAAGAGATAATAACAGGATAGATATCATTTTTTTTGCTAAATATGCATAACATAAGTGAGAAGGTCAATCTTAGATGCTTTTGGGGTAGATGGAAGGCTTTAGCCTTTTCTTCTCATAAATCCTTAGAGGCATGAGAATATTAGGGTCTGTAGCCCTCTCCTTCTAATCTAAAGCAAACTCAACGAGGTTAGGATCCTTGTCTTTTTTTATTAAGTCCTAAAGCTACATATATTTCCAAGGGTCATCATAAATAACTTTAGGTAAGTTATCGTGCACAATAAAATCATTAATATCTATTTTTATAACAAGTTTGGTCAAGGGCAAGTTCCTTGAAAATGCTGAACTCAACTTTCTCATTGCTCATTTTAAATTTCAACTTACCCTTAGAGACATCAATTAGTGCCCCCCTCCAATAGTCATAAATGATCCATTATAAAGAAATCTATAGATCAATTAGTGCCCCTCCAATAATCATAAACGGTCTATTATAAAGTAATCTATAGGAAAAATTAATTCCTTGCTTTAACAAAGAGGTCTTTTACTACCCTAATTGGTTACCTAATATACCTATTAACTAGTTAAAGTGGCACTACTGTAGGCTTGACTTCTATTCTAAACCTTCTGAGAAGAAATAAAAGCCTAAGGTTAATACTTTCACATAATTACATAAGCAATTATGAATATTAAAACTACCAAAATGACAGAATAACAAAACTCCTAGACCCTTTAACTTTTGGGGTATTTTGTTTTAAAAAATTACACTACATTCCTCAATTAAAGGTTCCATAGCACTCTCCTCATGTTTATATTTATTGGAGATGACTTCCTTCAATATACAAATTTGTATAGGATGACATTTAGGCTAATGCTTTAACAAACAGGGGTTGATGTATAACTTCTCGAGAAGATCTAAGTGACATTTAGGCTAATGCTTTAACAAACAGGGGTTGATGTATAACTTCTCGAGAAGATCTAAGTGTTGCTTAGTCGCCAAGTGACATTGGTTCGTCCTTTTTGGTCATTAGCTATTCTTTTTCCTTCTTTTATTATCTTCACAGTGGCTATCGTTATATTAGAAGATACACCTTATCCACAGGCGCAAGGTCCAAATTCAACTCTCGTGTGCAAGTGTATCTCCGAATTCAAAAATAGGAAACATGGAAGACATTAGTTGTTATCTACTATTGCATAAAAGAGAGACAACTCAAAAAGGCTTCTTCATCGCATCAAATCAAAGGGTCCAACGTTGTTTTGTTCGAAAAGCTATCCACTATATCACTGTTTTAGAACTAAACCCACGTGGGTGTAACACCTTGACAGTGTCTGAATTACAAAAGCCTGAGCATTTCGTTCTTTATAACATCTACGGCATGTAATATTGCAGTAACTAGTAACGATAAAAGCTACGGTGAGATTCTTATCCGAATTGCGGAATGGAATTGTGAACATTTTCATCATATTTAGGCCTCTCTAATAAACGTAAACCACTGCAGAGTGAAACTTCCAACTTCAGCTCCTTTATAAATGTGCCCCATCGGTCCGCACCCCTTCGTTAAAATAAAACCGATAGTTGAAGGCGACAAAGACGGTCATTTATGAAGAGAGATTATTTCAAGAACATCAGAAGGCGGAACCAGTATCCTTTGTCTTCCCAAGCATCACATCTTTAGCCTCATTGATTTTTGAAGCAAGGTAGTGACTTCCACCTGCATCTGGATGATTAGCTACCATAACTTTTTTATGTGCTTCCTTCACCTTATCAGAAGGAGCATTCTCCCTGTCAGTCCAATATCCACTGATTAATGTTGGGTGAGGGTAAGATAGCCACACGCAATTTTCTATGAGCAAAGTAATGCCAATTGCTCAACTATGAATGCTTCATAAGATCGAAACATTGAACTATATGTTGTGATTTGCAAATGAAATAAGTAAATGACCACAGCCTACATATGTTAAAGAGTGGAGCGTGAATTTTGTACAATCTTTAGGTGAGGAAGTTCCATGAAACGTTTAAAGCTTTCCGAATCTCATTTACCTAACACCAAGAATAAGGGCTGCTTCTCTTCTTGTCATTTTCGGCTGAAAGCCTCCCTCATAAAATCTGCGGAGTTTAGCTTGAGGTGGACGTGTCTTGAATGCATGCCAAGCCTGGATTCCATATCTACCAGCAAGAGCAGCAGCAGCGACAGCAAGCCCTGCCAAAAAGGGTGTAGCCTGCATACATCCATCAAGTCAAATATCTACATTACTGCAAGAGAAGCCTTTAACAAACCAGTACAAAACTGCGTATATAAATTTCACTGGCCTACATTAATGTTCTCTAGCATTTAATCCAACCATTTCATCTGCCTACCATAAAAATAAAGTGAAGTAAGTATGTTCGCATCTACTAAATTCTCAGATGCGTAGACAACCATTATACTAAACATGCACCACATTCAACCATGTAATCATTAAAACAAACTTTCCAATTAGCCAGCTGAAGCAATAAGCGAAAGATTCCAAAATTTGCCACCTTTCTTATTGTCATGCTCAGTAGATTACAGTAAACATTAATGGAGTTAGTACTATGATTACAAGAAATATTCATGGAGTTGTTTTGTGCAATGACCACAAGGACATTAATGGAGCTATTTGTACTATGATATCAAGTTGTTTCACAGTCTATACACAAAAAAGTCTAGTGTGATCTAAGAGCTGCCAGATTCCCAACATTTACCACCTTTCCCAGTGTTTCAGAAGATTACAGGAAACAAAGGTTTATTATGATATAAAGCAATTTTGCAGTTCAGGCATACGAATGTTCAGTATGATCTAGGAAGCGCATCATGAAATTGATACACCTTATCAGTATGCTCAAAACTTTCAATCAATAAAGATGAAGCCACAAACGAAGGTTTACTAATTCAAACTGCGCGTCGATCACATGAATTCTCATCTCTGACAATATTTACAAATAAAATAGGTCTTTAAAGAATAGCTTAAGCATTTCATTATTTGTGCATGTAATTCTTACACATCTCTTCTCTAGTAATCTGATATAAACAAACTGAGAAAAGCTACAGATCTCCAAATCGCAGGGCACTGATCTTTACTGACTAAACAATTCTCATCTCTAAAACTACACATATCCATATACACTCTAACGTAGCTCCACAAATACTGTTTCAAGTTTCAACGTACACACACCAATAAACATGAGAAACAGAAAAGAAAGGTAAAATTTTTAGCTAATACTAATCGAAAAGCATAATAAAACAATTCGAACTATCAAAGAATTCGAAGTAACAACTCAGGTCACTTGAAAAAGTGTGGTAATAGTAACAATTGGAAGTTTCAGCTTACCATTTTCTTTGAGAATTGAAGCTTTCAAGAGTATTCTCGGAAACTTCTATCACTAATTTGTTGAGTCAAACACTTGAGTCACTCTCTACAAGAATGAGTTTGGCCCAAGATGGGTGTTCAACTAGTCTTGGTAAGGCACCAATCAGATTTGGCAACGTCTCGATAACTGGAGAAAAAGTATTCAATATTTGTCACTGGACTCTTCCTTGTGCTTATCCCAAACACAAAGAGGAGATGACAAGTGGGAAAGCAGAGAAGAAGATGATAACCCTCAGGAACAAAAGCTTTTGTTAGAAGCTTTGTGCAATTGTGTGTAAGATTATCATATTATCCTTTAATTATTAGACCCAAAACAAATGAACTTTCAATTAAAAAGTATCTATTTGGTGCCGGTATGGTCATTTTCTTTTTACTAATGCATTTGAAAGTTTCCAAAACCGCTTCAATTACACAAGTTTTATTTCATTCAGCTTTCAGGTTTTATTGACAGTTTTAGGTAACTGAACTTTAACAACCCTTTTGATTGTCAGCAGAGGCATCAGTGAAAGACAGACGCTTCATATAATTACGGATTGGATTGGACAACTATCTTTGCCTGCAGTCTTGTAGGCTAAAAGATGTAAGCACAACGAAACTTTCCTAGTATGTATTGCCTGTATGTCATGTCTTCCAACACTATCCGTATTTTCATGTTCCTAAAAGTTGGCCAATCTAAATAAGACTTTTTAAGCTGGTCCTACTGCCACTCAATAGAAGTTATTATCTCAACCCTCATCCACATTGAAACTAGTAGCTTCAATTAAGGAAGCAAACTTCATTGTCATCCAAATCAAACCTCTATAATTTTGCAACATGCCGAAAAAATAAGAATTGATTAACCCTTTATATTCTTGTTTTCTTTACTCTTCCTTGTTACTTCTAAGGTACCATATTAGTACAATTTGATTAATTACAGGAAGTTCTATTACAGGGTGCAGTTTTAAAAGGCTCAGAAAGCTGAGGTTAAACAGTGTACCTTTTTTATGAAGCACATATTAAAAGGCGAGTGTTACAATCCCAAAATTAAGGATGTAATTATGTAGATAGTATCGAAGTAAATAAAAACCTAAAGTTTGATTAAAAAGAAGAAAAGAAAAGCCTAAAAGTTAGTGTTACAACTTGCATTAGTATTATAACTTGCATCAAGTACTCTTGTTGAGATGAAGAGGAAAACTGTGAGATTGTACCAAGTTTTTCTCGATTTTCAGAACTTTCCAAAATCAAAATCTTTTCCTAATCTTAAATAACTCTTTAAAATTGATACAGAAATTAGAATAAAATGTTTTAGTATTATAATGAAAATTTAGCAGAAGTTTTGATCACTGTTATGCTTTCTCAGTATAGACAACTTGGAAAATAAAATCATATGTAATATTTCCAAATTGACAGAAGGGTAGCCTGTATCCAGAAATATTGTGAGGTTTTCTCCATGGAAAAAAAAACCAAATGCACTAACTGCAAGAAATTAATTAGTTGTGGTCAACACTGAGGCCAGAATGTTCCACGACGCAGAATTTGTACAGTTACACCAAGCCAGATTCACAATACAGTCAATCAGGTTCTGAATTACAACTTCAGAGTTTTAGCTTTTCTACAAGAACTGAATGGTCAAGACTAAGTTGTGAGCTTAAGAGTCTATCATTACACCAGGCAATGAATCCTTAATTCATGTGCAACATAAACTTATTTTTTCCACTACCTAAAATCATGTGAACTTCCAAATTTGTAGCCACAAGTAGCACTAAAAAAGCAACACAATATTGAAAGTGTGTAATCAATAAAATTTGAATTCACAATGGAATACACTTACTTCGGGGTTTGTACGAATCTTTGGCGACGGGTCGATCAGTGGCGGGCTTTCAGTTTATAGATGGAGGAGACCAATCTACTCCTTGCAAGGGAGAAGGTGAATCAGGCTCTGTCGGTGTTGTGGGGAAGTTTTAGGAGTTTCGGATAAACCAGATCTGTTGGAAAACCACCTCTTGTGCTTCTTAATTCTCACATTTCTTGGAGATTGGCCGACTCTGAATTTTACGAGTTTCCGAAATTCCTTTTCTAGTTACCTTTTCAAACTCACTTACAAGTGAGCATTCCGTTCTATGGTTGAACCGGCAGAAAAATGTTCGAAAAACCGATCGGTTTTTAATCTCTACTCGAACCGGACTGGGGGACAGTTTCGGTCCGACATTGTCCTAAAGAGGGGTGACTGGAGAGACCAAGAGTGGTGATCGCTAGCCTTGCCTGGTCCTAAAGCTTACTATATCTCTGAATTAAATGCGTAATTCAGACTTCTTGAGAGAATAACTTATTTCTGTACAATCTCAGACTTTAAATTATTTAACTTTAAATTATTAGATATTTATTTTAATTATTTGAAACTTTAAATTATTTAACTTTTTTATTGTTAGAAACAAATTAATTTTTTCAATTTAAATTAATTTAATTTTGTTGGTCTTTGATGACCACCATCCTTTTGATTAATCAAACCTTATTTATATGTACAAACTCAATATCTAATAGAGTAGCTTAGCAAAAATGTTTCAAAACAATTATTTAATATCTTAAAATAAATAATAAAAAATAAATCTTAACAAAATTAAGTAGACCATTTTGCACTCTTAACTTGCTTAAACCCCCCTCTCTCCTTTTTGGACTTTTCACCTAAGGAAAAAGTATAAAACATCATCCTATTAACATTATATGTATCAAATTTTATTGTCCATGTATTTATATGACACTATTGTTGTGTATGTCTTCACCCTTCACGTTCTTCTTCACACAGTTCCAAAGACTTACACGGTTGATACACACGACCATATAAGTAGAGAATACTAGCATATGACACTTTACACGGGAGTGTCTATTTAGAAAAGGTTTGATTCACTCATTAATCATCTTGTGTTCACTTGTTCGTCATCTTCACAAACCATGAAAGTGTAAAAAAGGACCAAAAGTTTTGAAGGTAGGGCTACACACACAACAATCTCCCCCTCTAGTCCAAATATGGGGAAGATACATTAAGCTTCAACAGTTACGTGAGATACTTCCCGACAAGCTTACTACAAAGCTTATGCTTATTTTTGGGAGTTGTTGTAGTCAATATATCAGCATCATTCATGTTCGTATGAGCCTTTTTTAACATCAATTGTTGCTTTTCAATCACCTACCTCAACTAATGATATCTGACATTTATGTGCTTTGTATAGGAATGATGCATAATATTTTTGCTTAAGTCAATAGCACTTTGACTATCATAAAATACTATATAATCTTCTTCGTTCACATCCAACTCTTGAAGGAACTTTTTGAGTCAGAGCATCTCCTTATAAGCTTCCACTTAAACTACATACGCTGCTTCAATTGTAGATAAAGCTACAAACTTTTGTAGCTTCGATTGCCATGAAATCGCTCCCTCTACAAACTTAAATAGAAAACTTATGTATTTTCTTCCATCAAGATCTCCACTCATTTACATTTGTATAACCTTCTAGAGTTGGTTCACCATCACCAAAATATAAGCTTCACTTTGAAGTGCTTCTTAAGTATCTCAAAATTTGTTTCACAACTTACCAGTGAACCTTCCCTGAATTTGATAAGAATCTACTGACTAACCCAACAATTTGTGCAATATCTAGCCTTATACACAATATAGTGTAAATCAGAGATCCTACTGCAACTGAGTATGGAACATAAGACATACCATCTTTCTCATTTTTTGATGAGGGACATGCATACTTGCTCAACTTGAAGTGAGGTACTACTGGTGTGCTAACTAGCTTGGTGTGCTTCATATTAAACCTTTCTAGTACCCATTCAATATATCTTTTCTATAACAACCATAGTTTTCTACTCTTACTGTCTTGAGTTATCTTCATGCCTAAAATCTGTGCTAGTCTGAAATCTTTCATATCAAAAGATTTAGATAGATCCTCTTTTAACTTTTAGATTCTTCCAACATCTTCACCCACAATCAACATATCATCAACATATAAAAGAAGAATAATGTTCTCACCTCTGAACTTTTTGAAATACACACAAGCATCGACATAACTTCTCTTGTAACCATAATTGGTCATAAAGGAATCAAACTTTTGTACCACTAACTTGGAGCTTGTTTTAACCCATGTAGGCTTTTCTTTAATTTGAATACTAAATTCTCCTTACCTTCAGCTGTGAAACCTTCTGGATGCTCCATATATATCTCCTCTACCAAATCTTAATGCAAGAAGGTTGTTTTAACATCCAGCTATTCAAGTTCAAGTTCTAAATAGGCAGTTAAATCCAAAACTATTCAAATTGAGGTCATCTTGACTATTGTCAGAAGATTTCATTAAAATCTATACCCTTATTTTGACTGAACCCTTTCATCACTAACTTTGTCTTGTGCTTCACCAACTTGTCACCATTTTTCTTTGGAAGCTTCACAAGCTCATATATATCATTCTCCTTTTATGAGTTCATCTCATCTTTCATAACTGCAAGCCAAAGATCTTTATCTGCACAAAATATAACTTCTTGTATATTCTTGGGCTCCCCCTCAGAAGTAACGAGTAGATATTCCACACTCAGATATCGAATAAAAGGCCTTTCTCCCTTGTAGACCTTTAAAACTGTATTTTATCAACTATTGAATCCAACTGCTACCCTTGCTCATTATCCTCAACAATTTCATCTTCAATATTGTTTAGATGTGGTTTGTGTAACTATTCATTATCAAGTTGCACCCAATCACCATTAATGTGTACTTGGTTACACACTTCTTCTCATTTTACTTTTAGGCTGCTCAGTAATGGGAGAAATTGGAGAGGAGTTAACTACATCATAAGATAAGCTACTTGGAGTAATCTTATCTCCTCTTAAAATATTAGCATCTCTCTTGTGCTTATCTCCTCTTAAAATATTAGCATCTCTCTCATGCTCCTAGAATACCACATCCTTGCTCTTGACTACTTTTTGCTTCTCTGAGTCATAGAATCTGAAGCCCAATTATTCATTACTATAGCCAATAAAGATGCAAGGTACTGTCTTTGAGTCAAGCTTCTGTCTTTAATACTTGGATACATGTCTAAATACTAGGTTCAGACTTCTTATATCTAATGTTATGCAATGTACATTACTCTTCAAACCCCTTGGAAATATACTCTCCTCTATTATCTATTTGTAGGCAATTCAACTTCCATTTCTAACATGACATGAAACTTTTGGAAAGTTTCAAACACTTGACTCTTGGCTTTCAATATATATACCCAAGTTTTCCTCGAAGCATCATCAATGAATGTAACAAAGAATTTATTACCTCTCAATAACTCCTCCTCAATAGGGCCACAAACATCTAAATGCATCAACTTCAATCTCTCTGACTTCTTTGTAGTTCTTCTCTTGAAAGAGACTTTATGCTACTTTATAACCAAACAATGATGACAAGGATTAAGTGGTAATATATTCTTAACTAGGATAAAGGATTTACCAGCCAGTAACTTTAATCCCTTCTCACTCACATGCCTCAATCGTCAATGCCACATATTTAAAGAAGTTTCCTCTTTAACTGTGTATACTTCTTCACCACCATACACATTTAAGTGTGCCTTGTATAATATGTAATATAACTCTCCTTGAGCAACAGTCATTACTCCTTTGGACAGTTTCCACTTCCTATCACTAAAAGTATATTAGAATCCTTCTTGATCTAACACATTAGACAATAAAAAATTTAACCTTAAATCACAAATGTGTTGTACATCTCTCAAGGTCAATATGCATCCAATGTTTATCTGAACTCAGATATCACCTATGTCGACAATCTTGGCAAAACTTTAGTAACTCATTTTTATGCTCCAAAAGTATCCACTCTTATAGTTTAAGAATTACTTCACTTTTAAGACACAATGAAATGAAGCTCCTATGCTAATCAGTCACTCAGAACCTGAATTACTTATATGAAGACATTCATTTGTTGCTTGAAATAGAGACACTTCATCATTTGTGCTTGAAGTTTTTGTGGTTGTACTCTTATCATCTCCATTATTATAATGATATTACTTTTTTTAAATCCTTCTACCACTTGTAAGAAAACCTTTTAATATGTCCTAGCTTTTTGCATTAGTGGCATGTCTTTACATCTTTGTCACCTATAGACTCCAATATGTTCTTAGACTTCCCACGACCTTTGGGACCCCTGCTCTTGCTCCTTCCCATGCTTTCCGCCAAGAAAGCCTACATGTTATTAATTCCTATCTCTTCTAATTTCTTCATTAAACATACTCTCTTTGATTACATCTAAAGAGAGCACATATTCAGGAGCTAAATTGTTAATCATCACCACTAATATCTCCCAACTATCCAGTAACAAACTTAACATGAATATGGCTTGAAGCTTTTCATCAAGAATGATCTTCATTACTGTAAGCTTGTTGATTATATTATAAAACTCACTTAAATGCCTGATGCAGATTTTCTAACTTTTAGCTTCAAGTTGACAAGTCTTTTAATCCAAAAGGCCTTGTTACGGGAGTCTTCCTTTAATAAAATCCTCTTAGCTTTTTCCAGAACTCAAAAGGATTTATTTCTCATGACACGTAGTTGAATATATTGATATCAATCAATTATCAAATTATGCCAAGAGTTTTTTTATTTCATCTTCTCTCATTCTCTATCTAACATCTTCTTAGAGTTTGAAGGAATATCATCCTTCACAGCTTTTTCCACATGAATAGGATCGAAGAGATCTTTGCAATATAGAAGGTCCTTCATAATGGGCCACCAAATAGAGTTGCCATCAACTTGACCATAGAGTTGTTTCCACCTTCCATCATATTGACTCTAATACCACTTGTTGAAAGTCAAAAAATATAACTCTCTAAAATCAACTAAAAATCAACAATAAAACACTTTTAAGTTTAACTAGTAAATTAAAGCGAGAATAAGAAACTCAATAAAGAAGCAAACATCGAGATTTACATGGAAAACCCTCCAGTATAGAAGGAAAAACTACGGGCCTAACCAATAAGTAAATCCACTAAACTCAAATAAAGATTTACAAAGTTTAATATCTTACCCCATAACTACAAGTTGTCTCACAAAGTTTTAAGATTGAAACCAAAGTTAATATGTAAATCAATTCGCAACCTCAATTAATTGAATTTCTCATTTTATATATAATCTATTTTTTATTTTCTATAATCATATTCTCTTTTATTAATAAATTTGATTTCATCTTATTCATTTTATCAATATATGTATGTTTTATATATTCATTCATTACAAAATCTTAATTTTTATTAATTAATTGAAATTTGTAACTTCAATTAATTAAATTTCTCACTTTATATATAATATTTTTTTTCATTTCCTATAATCCTATCTTCATTCATTAATGAATTTAGTCTTATATTATTCATTTTGTTGATATATGTATATTTTATATATTTGCTCATTATAAAATCTCATTTTTATTAATCAATTGAAAATTTTAACTTCAATTAATCGAATTTCTCTCTCTCTCTCTCTCTCTATACACACACACACACACACACACACACTCTTCTTATAAGCATATCCTCCTTTATTAATGAATTTGATTTTATCTGATTTATTTTGTCAACATATGTACATTTACGTATTTATTCAATATAAAATCTCAACTTTTCTTAATCATTTGAAAATTTTAATTTAATTAATTGAATTTCTTACTTTATATTTAATTTTTTCTTATTTCTTATGATTATATCCTCCTTAATTAATGAATTTGGTTTTATCTTATTCATTTTATCAATATAAGTATATTTTATATATTCATTTATTATAAATTTTCAATTTTTAATCAAAAAAATTGAAATTTATAAATTAATTGAATTTCACACTTTATACATAATCTTTTTCATTTCATATAATTCTATCCTCCATTAAATAATTTGGTTTTATCTTATTCATTTTATCAATATTTGTATATTTTATATATTTATTCATTACAAAATCTCAATTTTTATTAATAAAATGAAATTTGTTACTTGGGTTAACTGAATTTCTCATATTATATTTTTAATTAAGTAAATTTATATTAAAATTTTCAAAAAAAAGGCTTTGGGC
>JAOQMP010000001.1:22831799-22845735 GCA_027563575.1 Erythroxylum pedicellare
TATGTAATATTAGAAATTCATGCAAATTAGATTCAATCGTTCAATTGAACGTTATAATAAAATTAAATGTTATATTAAAAATTCATACAAACCAGATTTAATCATTTTGAATGCTATAATAAAATTATGTGTAATATACTAATATTAGAAATTCTACAAACTACAGCAACCAAAGGAAAAACTCAGTCCATAGTTGATAGAGTAACTTATATGCTATGATAAACTTGCCAAAGCTTAAGACCATTAGAGCATAGCAGACTAGCGATTGGAGCACCAGAGATTAACAAATGGAGCATTAGAGACTAACAATGGCAAGAGGATTGGTAGCATATGAGTGACGGGGAGTTTGTGTCTTTGTAATAACGAGTTTGTGTTTTTATGACGGGGAGCTATTACATAAGTGGATGGAGAAGTTGGCGACAATAAGTAGGTGAGTGGACGATGGGAGTTATACTGTTGGAGTGACTGAGACAATGAGTAATGGTAGAAGTTATAGCGACAACGAGAGTTAGAGCATGTTGACTAATTTAAGCCAGGATGTGTACCACCTTATTTTCAGTTTATTAGAACGTGTTCCACTTTATCAGTTCATGCACTACCTTCTTTCCACTTTATCAGAACATGACCACTTTCTTTCTTTTGTTGCAATAGTTTAAGGATAATATTTTATCTATTTCACCATTAAAGTTGAGGCTACGTGAAGGCTATATGCTACCTAATTGTCAGGATATAAAGCCTATATGTATTGTTACCATTGTATTGAAAACGTAGTAGAGTGACAAATAGAGAAAGTTTTATTTCTCCACTATTTATTTTTTCTCTCTTTCATTACGAGGCATTTTTTTTATTTCACCACTCTCTCGATCTTTGTTTCTTGTTCTACAATGTTGCTATCAGAGCCAGGTTATAGTGGTTTGTGTGAAAAAAATCAAGAAAAAAAAGGAGAGAGCACGAAGAGAGTGAGAGTGTGTGCAGTGGAAAAAAAAGAAAAGGAGAGTAAAATGGCAGCCAACAATGTTTTCTTGAGTGCTCCTAATGTTCCTATTTTCAGTGGGACCAACTGTAAGTTTTGGTCTATGACAGGTCATAGGAGTTGTGGGGTATGGTGGAAAATGGTTTCGATGAGCTTGCATATCCAAATCAAGCTACATGATTGATAGCAACCCAGAGAAATGAGTTGAAGGAGAAGCAGAAGAAAGATACGAAAGCTTTGTTTTTCATCCAACAAAGCATGGATTATGCTTTATTCCCACGAGTGATGGGAGCAACAACATTAAAAGAGGCATGAGATTTGCTTCAAGAACAGTATCAAGGGTTAAGCAAAATTGTTATGGTAAAATTGCAATCTTTACATATTGATTTTGAGATTTTGCTAATGAAGTCTGTAGATTTAGTGCAAGATTTCTCTATCGAAATCTCTACTCTTGTTAATCAAATTCAGTCTTTTGGTTAAGAATTGTTAGAATAAAAGATTGTTGAGAATGTTTTAAGAAGCCTTTCCCCTAAATATGATCATGTTGTTGCATTTATAGAGGAATCCAAGGATTTATCTAATTACTCATTTGTTGAGCTAATAGGGTCTCTTAAATCTTATGAAGCTCGATTGAATGGATTAGATGGGACATCTCAAGAGTGAGCTTTTCAAACTAATCTTGATAGGAAGTACTCCAATGTCTCAAGAAAAGGAGGAAGATCTGATGGTAATCAAGGAAATGGGCAAGGATGTAGAGGATCAAGTAATAACAGAGGGCATGGTAGATATATGGCTAAGAAAGAAACTCGGTTAATGTTAACTCTCAACCTGCATGTTCTTATTGTAGTAAGACTGATCATGCTGAGGAAAAATGTTGGTATAAAAGTAAATCAGATTAGGAAAAAAATGCAATCCATTGTTATAATTGCAAAAAATATAGCCAAGTAGTAAGAAATTATGAAGTCAAAGATCAAGCAAACATTCATAAAGAGAAAGATAATTGTTCGAAACTTATTTATTGCTTGTTTAGCTGCTAATGATGCTATGTCTTCAGAAGTTTGGTATTTAGATAGTGGCTGTAGTAATCATATGACAGGAAAAAAATATTTTGTGGAGATTAATGATTCAATGACATCAAGAGTGACCTTGGGAAATAATAGATAAGTTCAGTTGAATGGTGCTGGCACAATGTTTGTGATTTGCAAAACTAGTAAGAAATATATCCACAATTTCATGTATGCTCCTGAATTAGCTAATAATCTTCTGAGTTTGGGTTCGCTAATGAAGAAAGGCTACTGTGCTATCTTTGATAATGATGAGTGTTTGATTTATGATAAAAGGAGCAAGTATCTAGTGCATTCAATAAAATTGTTAGAAAATAAAATGTTCCCTATCATGTTTTCATAATTAGATCTTAATACCTTTATAACCTGAAATGATGATTCAGTACTCTGGCGTAGAATGTTTACACATTTCAATTTTAATGCATTACAAAAGTTACATAACCAGAATATGGTGACGGGACTTCTAGCGGTATAAATTAATGATTCCGAGATATGTAAGCCTTGTATTTTTGGGAAACAACAAGTTTCCAGTTAATAAGTCTTGGAGGGCAACAAAACCTTTTATGCTTGTTTATGTGGACATTTATGGCCCAATGCAGACTCCATCATTAAAAAGAAGTTAGTATTTTCTAATCTTTGTGGATGATTTTCAAGGATGAATTGAGCATATTTTTTGAAGGAAAAGGGAGAAGCTTTTGATTACTTCAAGAAACTCAAAGCAATGGTAGAAAAGGAGTCTGGAAATTCTATCATTACTTTACGAATTGATCGTAGGGGTGAATTTACATCCTAAAAATTTGAATCATTTTGCAACCAATTTAAGATTCAAATGTAGCTGACAACAAGCTGTACACCACAACAAAATGGTGTAACGCAGTATAAGAATAAAACAATCATTGAAGCAACTAAGAGTATGTTGAATGTTAAGAACCTTCCATCCTATTTTTTGGCTGAAGATTGGATACAACAGTTTATGTTCTCAATTGGTTGCCAACACGAGCTGTTGAAGGGAAAACTCCTTATAAAGCTTGGTTTAGGAGGAGGCCAAATGTAAGTCACTTTAGTATTTTTGGATCCATTTCATATGCTCATGTTCCAGTAGAAGTAAAAGGAAACTTGATGAGAAAAGCACCAAGTGTGTGTTCATTAGCTATGGCAAGGAAACAAAAGGCTATCAGCTCTTTAATCCCATTACCAGAAATTTAATCATTAATTGAGATGTAATTTTTGATGAAAATAAGGTTTGGGACTAGGAAAAAGAAGATAAAGTGAAGGCTGCTAAAGAAATAATAACTTTAAATTTGGATTTTACTTATTCGAATTCCAATTTAGATGATTCCAGCTCCGATACACCTACTCCTTTCTCAACTAATTACATTTTATACTCTCTTCCTAGAAGGGTAAGAAGTTTAATTAATATTTATGCTTCGATTGAATTTGCTTGTATTTTTTTGGAACCTAATTGTTATAAAGATGCAACTGATAAAGAAGAATGGGTTAGAGCATTAAGAGAGGAGTTGGCAACTATTGAAAAGAACCAGACGTGGAGATTGCAAGATTTGCCTTATAGGAAAGATAAAATTGGTCTCAAATGGATTTTCAAATCCAAATACAATCCTAATGGTACATTAGAAAGGAACAAAACACGTTTAGTAGTGAAGGGCTATGCTCAAGTTTTAAGTATTGATTTTTTTTAAACTTTCGCTTTGATTGTATGTTTATATATAATAAGGTTAATACTTGCAATGGCTGTTCATCATGGCTAGTTTGATTTTCAATTCAATGTAAAATCAACATTTCTTAATGGAGATTTGGGTTAAAATGGGTATGTTAAACAACATAAAGGTTTTGAAGTGAAAGGGTTTGAACACAAGATGTATAAACTACACGAAGAACTATACGGGCTTAAACAAGCACCACAAGCCTAGTAAAACAAAATTGACTCTTATTTTGCTAAAAATAATTTTTTGATGAGTGTTAGCGAACCTAATTTGTATGTTAAAAGTTATGGAAATGATTTTTTGGTCGTTTTCTTATACGTGGATGATATAACTGATACTAGAAACTCTTTTATGTTGATGAAAGATTTCAAAGAGTCCTTGATGGAAACTTTTGATATGATTGATTTAGGATTATTATATTATTTTTTGGGCTTAGGAGTTGCTCAAGATGCAGGTGGAATCTCTCTTTGTCAAAAAAATCTATAAATCTTTTGAACAGGTGTGGACTGTTGAATTGCAAGTTGGTTAAGATTCCCCTTAATGTTATTGATAAATTGTTTATTGGTAATGGATTTGAGAAGGCAAATGAAAAGAATTTCATAAGTTTGATGGGTGGCTTAATGTATCTCACTCACACTTGGCTAGATCTCATGCTTCCTTTGAGCCTTATTTCACGCTATATGCACAATCCAAGTAAACATCACCTTAGAGCTACTAAGAGAATTTTGAGATATATTCAAGGCCCATTAGGTTTTGGGATTAGGGATGTAAAAAATGAAGGATGTAATCTTATAGGTTTTATTGATAGTGATTGGGCTGGATGAGTAGATGAAAGAAAGAGTACCATAGGTTAAGTTTTTGTCTTGGTAGAGTAGCTATCTCGTAGGTATCCAAGAAGCAACAAGTTACTTCTTTATCAAGCATATAATCTAAATACATAGCCGCTACAGCAACAACTTGTCAAACAGTTTGGCTAAGAAGGATAGTGTTAGATTTAAAGCAACAATAAATAAAGCCAACATGATTTATTATGATAATAAATCTACCATTGATATTTATAAAAATCTAGTTCACCAAGGAGGAACCAAGCATATTGAGATTCGATAACATTTCATCAAAGAATGTGTTTCTAAAGGAGAAATAGAATTGAGGTATTGCAATACTGAAGAGTAACCAGCAAATATGTTGACAAAAGCTTTGACAAAGAGTAAACTATAGAAGTTTGGCAACATGGTTTGAGTTCGTTCTCTTGCTTGAATTAAAGGTGGAAATGTTGATTAATTCAATCCAGAATGTGTACCACCTTATTTTCACTTTATTAGAACATGTTCCACTTTATCAATTCATGTACTACCTTCTTTCCACTTTATCAGAACATGACCACTTTCTTTCTTCTATTGCAATAGTTTAGGGATAATATTTTATCTATTTCACCACTAAAATTAAGGCTATCTGAAGGCTATGTACTTCCTAATTGTAGGACATAAAGCCTATATATATATTATTATCGTTGTGTTGAAAACATAACAGAGTGAAAAACAAAAAAAGATTTATTTCTCCACTATTCATCTTTACTCTCTTTCATTATGAGACTTTTTTTTATTTCACTACTCTCTCCATCTTCGTTTCTTGTTCTACAGAGCAACGATGTCAATGAGAGAAAAGAGAGGGATGGGTAGTAGCGAGAGAGTGAGTGAGGTAGAGAGAAGAGAGGGAGGGAGGCAACGACAACTTGCTGAGGTTAGGTAGGTTATATATTTTTTTAACTTAGTCATGGTTTTCTTTTAAATTTTCAAATGGGCTCAATATCATACTGATATTTGGACTATCACCTGTACTGATCAGTATTATTTACCAATGTGATACTGTAGAATGCCGTACTATTTTCTATTTGTTACAATATGGTATTCTCAACCCTTATCATAATATGCATATATCGATTACTTCATCAAGTAAATTACACACAAGACGTTCACACTATAATATATAACTCACTTGCAAACAAACATGTATCTATAGGCTTCCCTCAACACTCAAATTATATACCACATTCATATACAAAAATATCAACAATTATGTGATTTTACACTCAGTAGACATGCTTAAATTCCTTCGAACCTAATAGTATAATAAAATCCTAAACTCTACAATAACTCCTACAAAACTATGTCAATTTCAATTATTTGAACCATGAAAACAATTATTGCTTATGTCTATTAACAATCAATAATGCAAATCAGTAAATCATACATCTTAAAAACCTCAATTGATTTATACTATCTGTTACACCTATAAAACGAACTTTAAATTTTTTCTCAATCAAAAATTATCTAGATTCTTCTCAAAACTTATTATAGTCAAAATTTAACTACATATTCGACTAAGTCTCATTATATTGTAATCCACCCATATTAACCCTACATATTCGACCAACAAGTCTCAATATATTGCAATCCACCTATATTAGCCCTATAAAAAATTAGACATAAAAAATAAATCATTTTACATACATCAAATATTTATTCTAAACCTAAAAAATATATAAAGATTTCCAAATGATTATAATAAAAATAATTCACCTCAACAATTTATGTAGTAACGCAAATATTAAAATTTTTTAGAGTAGTCACAAATTCTAATTAAGAAGTATTAACACAAGTTCTATCCATTTAGCCTGCACATAATACTAATTTTTCTCCAGTAAGGAGCGATATGACAACAATTTTCTCTACCAAATCAATCGTAGGATTCCAATCAAGTCATTTTTTGATTGCTCAAGTTAAAGTCACTTAGATCTACATGTACCATTAGTTTATTGAGAGGGAAGGTGTGAGACCCTCTTTTTGATGTTCGGTAAACATCACAATTGCACATCTTTGGCAACATGAAAGTGGCGTATTATGGTAAGTTGTAAGGCTCCTTTGGTAGTCTGTAGTCATAAAAACAAAACTGAAATTATTGGTGGAAAACTTAGGTTGTATGTTGATATTATAATGTTAGTATGGTGTTTTAACATTACTTAAAAGGTTGCGTGAAAAGGCTAGACGTAATTGCAGGTTTTGCTTAGCTAATTAAATTGAACGTTAATCTTGCATGGCTCGAACATTATTTAGACAACCTTGGATGTTCCATAGTGGGTTGGTTGCATGGCTCCTCACCTTAGTGACGTGGCATGACATGGTTGGTTGCATAAAGCTTTACATGGATTCAAGGACATTTGGATAGCAAGTTTTTCTTACATGGTGTAACCAAATATAGTGTTAGCGTGTCATTTTATTACTTAGACAACTACATGCAAACTGTCCTAACTGTTAGGAACTTTATCTTCTAGTCGTTAATGTTTACTGAGAATGGCTACATATATTGTAATCCCACCAGATATAGGTGTGCATGATTTTACTTCAATATTATGCAAACAGTACTGTTGTTTTTATACAATATCGTTGTTCCTTTTTATTTATGTGTTTCATACTTTATTGCTCCATAAAACAACCAACCATATTGATGTCTTCGTTCCTTTAGTGTGGTGAAAATATTTTGGTCCATTAATAGCATTTACAACATTGGTTTCGTCTCTTACTGAAGGAGTGATATTGCTGAACTAAGTGGGAGCATTTGGTTGCATTACAAAGCAAATTTGTTAGGTTTTGCTAGCCTCAAAGATCAACTCCATAACAAGTTGGTATCAAAACCTATGTTTGGAGATATTTGGGATATTTTCCTCACTTGGTAGACGGTATTTGTGGCAATGATGGCAAATCAAAATCTGGAAGCCATTTGAGAAAGGTTGGATAGGTTGGAGCATGGCATGGGGACCAATCTAGAAAATGAAACACAAAATTTGTTTGCTCATTTGGAACATTTGGAGGAGACGATTTAGGCATTTCATTATCGAATGGATACAATATCAACAAAAGCAAACAGAAGAATGGGAGTTTTAGAGGATGCTTTGGCTGTCATTAGGAACCATGATGCTATAGATGGTAGTGGCACGTGGATAACGTTGAAAGTCACAAATCCTAAGCATTTTGATGGTGTGAGAGATGCAAAAGTGTTGGAAAATTTTATTTGGGATATGCAGTAATATTTTAAAGCTTCCAAGGTACCAGAATGTGACAAATTCATTTGGCCAATATGTCTTTGGCTGGAGATGCAAAATTATGGTGGTGTGGGAGACTTGACGATAATTTGAATACTGGACGTCTTAGAATCGATACATGGTAGACATTTGTTCACGAGTTGAAGGAGCAATTTCTCCTTTGCAACACTTCATGGGTGGCATGAGAGAATTTATGGATGTTGAAACAGGATGGTTTATTTCAAAATTATGTTAAAAATTTCAATTCGTTGATGCTGGACATTAAGAACATAGAGGAAGAAGATAAGCTCTTCATTTTTCTGTCGGCACTCCAAACTTGGGCACAAATTAAACTACATAGGCAAGGAGTTCAAGACCTTCCAAGTGCCATTGCAACAGCTGATCGATTGGTGGATATATGATTGAATAAAGACAAGGAAAATGTTGCCAATGGTAATGGGAATGGTAAAGTTGGTGGAGAAAAATTCGTAGGCCAAAATGAGAAAGGTAAAAATGAGCAAACTACTCAAAATTATACTCAAAATGAGACCCTCTTTTCGATGTTTGGTACAGATCACAATTACGTGACTTTGGCAACATGAAGGTGACATGTTGTGGCAAGTTGTAAGGCTCCTTTGGTAATATGTAGTCATAAAACCAAAGATGGAATTATTGGTGGAAAACTTGGGCTTATGTTGCATGTTTTGCTCGGCTAATTAAATTGAACATTAATCTTGCATGCTTGAACATTATTTAAAGAATGGGTGGGTTTGTGAGACCCTCTTTTTGATGCTCGATAAATATCACAATTGCGTAACTTTGGCAACATGAAAGTGACATGTTGTAGCAAGTTGTAAGGCTCCTTTAGTAATGTGTAGTCATAAAACCAAAGCTAAAATTATTGGTGGAAAACTTAGGCTTTTGTTGATATTATAATGTTAGTATGGTGTCTTAATGTTACTTGGAAGGCTGCATGAAAAGATTGGAGCTTGCTAATTAAATTGAATGTTAATCTTGCATGGCTTCAACATTATTTTTTGGGTGGGTGGGTTTGTGAGGCCCTCTTTTCAATGTTCGATAATCATCACAATTGCACAATTTTGGCAACATGAAGATGAAATGTCGTGGCAAGTTGTAAGACTCCTTTGGTAATATGTAGTCATAAAGGCAAACCTGGAATTATTGGTGGAAACTGGGCTTATGTTGATTTTATAATGTTAGTATGGTGCTTTAACGTTACTTGGAAGGCTGTGTGAAAAGACTGGATGTAATTGCATGTTTTGCTTGGCTAATTAAATTGAACATTAATCTTGCATGGCTCGAACATTATTTGGATAGCCTTTGACGTTCCATGGTGCGTTGGTTACATGGCTCCTTACCTTAATGACGTGGCATGACACGATTGGTTGCATGAAGCTTTGCATGGATTCAAAGACATATGACTTGCAAGTGTGTCTTGCGTGGTGTTACCGAATGTAGTGTTGGTGTGTCATTTTATTACTTAGTTACATGCAAACTATCCAATTGTTAGGAACTTTATCTTGTAGTCGTTAATGCTAGTTGAGAATGACTATATATATATTGTAATCCCACCAGACATGAGTGTGCATGATTTTACCTCAATATTCTACAAACAGTACCCTTGTTTTATACAATATTGTTGTTCCTTTTTATTTATGTGTTTCATACTTTACTACTCCACAAAACAGCCAGCCATATTGATGCCTTCGTCACTTTAGTGTGGTGAAAATATTTCGCTCCATTAATAGCATTTTTGCAACGTTGGTTTCTTGCTAAAGGAGTGATATTGCTGAACCAAGTGGGAGCATTTGGTTGCATTACAAGACAAATTTGTTGGGTTTTGCCAACCTCAAAAATCAACCCCGTAACAGAAGGCATGCCTCATCTGGTAAGCAAGATGGAAGGTAGAGTTTTTTAGGGGTGACCTTTCCAGATAAAGTTGGTCGTTTATTTTGGTGCTTCCATCTAACATATTTTATCCATGCAATGCAGCAACCTCTGTGCTTAATTGATATGCCCATTCCCATCAACGGAAACGATCCATTCCTTTCATTGGTTGAAAGAATGTTTCATTACATACGAATGACTACAGCAATTTTACTTCTTAACAGCAACTTGAAGTTTATTTAGGAAAGAACCTTAAGGTTCAAGTCTTGCGTCATTACACCCACGAGAACACAAAAACAAATTAAAAAAGAGAAACGAAAAGCATAAAATGAAACATAAGAAAAGGCACAAAAAAAACGAAAATGCTGATGTTGTTAAACTATTTTGGATCCTTAAGTAGTTTGAGGGCATCAGACTCGGTGGGGAGAGCAGGGATTGCACCTTTCTTGGTGGTCGTAATGGCTCCACAAGCATTTGCAAACCTAAGTACATCTCTCAACCTTGCCTCATCCTGAAATTACATTTCCTAACATCTTGTCACAATGTCTTGGGAAACAATTGTATAATATTTCTAATTTATACAATAGATGTATTCATGTGTATTCTTGAAGTTAATTACCTCGAGAACAGATTGATTATCGACCATCTTGCACAGTAAAGCTCCCACAAATGAATCTCCGGCACCTGTTGTATCCACCGTTTGAACATGGAAAGCTTCCACAGATCCATGGAAAGTCTATTAAAAAAGAAAGGGCAGGAAGAGTGAATATTAGGCATATCAAGCAAGGGAATCATCCTTCAGCAACTTCTTCACATCATGCGGACAATGACTTCCGTCACATGGTCCAAGAAGAACCCAACTTTAGGCTGAGAAAGGGAATGGGAACAGCTTAAATTGCATATCCACACTGAATGTCGACTTTTCAATACTAAAGCATTTAAGTATATAAAGACTAGCAAAGTTCCCAACCATTTCCATAGATAAGGGAATCGAAGATAAGGGTCAATCGATAAAAGATAGGTGAAATAATACCCTATGCGTCCTTTTTCTTAGAAGTTAATCTTGTATATCCACGCTTAGGAATGTAATGAAGGCATACCACCCTTTTGTGGTAATAGAGATAAAGACCTATGCACCAGCATATAAAAGATTAGACAAGGTGGTAGTTGGAACTTTTGAATAATATAATAAGAGAACATATCAGGCCAGTCTGAGAAATACTTCAAGTAGCATGTTGATAAAAGTATAGGGAAAGGCGACTATATAATCACCCTAAATAAACACGAATTGTTCAGATTACCATGATGTGGAGCTAGACTCCTGGTGTAAATGAAGGGTCTTGTTTTTATATTTCTTTCACTTAAATTTCTAGCTGGCTTTTAAGAAAATGGTCTCTACGGGCACTATGACACTACACAAAAATACTCTAATGAGGCTAAACTGCTAATATATGGGGTCCCATATCTAAAAAGCAAGCCGTTAGGTTAATGTAGCATAAGCAACCAAAAACTCCACCTACCCATCACAGCGAAATGTCAAAATTGTTAAAGAGAGACCAACATGACGCTAGACTGAAACGCTCAATAAAATTTTAGATCCGAATATCAAGAATTGATTAGCATACCTTAGTGTAGTATCTACAACCCTTTTCTCCAAGGGTGACCAAGAGCAGCTTCAGGTTAGGGTGACAAAGTGACGAGGCATCCGCATCATCAATTTTATCGCTTCCAGTGAGGAACTCAAGCTCAACATCACTGATTTTAATAACGTCCGCTTTGTTCCAAATGCTCAGTATCTGCTCACGAGCCTCCTCCGGAGATGGCCACAATGGCAACCTCAAATTTGGGTCATAGGAAAGCAGAGCTCCTGCTTCCTTTGCCACCTCCATTGCCTTAAGATGTGCTGATCTGCACGGCTCCACTATTAGGCTGATCGATCCAAAGTGGAAAACTTTGGCCTGCACCCAAAGGAGAGTCGGCTAGTTCATCAACTAAAATGATAAATTCTTTTATTAATTCCTTCCCAGTTGCTTCAAAAAACGATCAATCACGGACACCAGAGCCATAGGACGGCTCCACCAAAGATACCCATTTCAACATAGCCAGATTTACTTTGAGACAGCTATTTCTCTTCCTACAAATAAAGAACAATATTTCATTGGTCTCGTGGCATTACTCACCTACAAATACAAACAATAAGTGGACAAAAGAAAGAGAATTCTTGGCATGAATGTAGGAAAAGGGCAATCCGCCTTCAACAAACTAGTAGGCCCCAGGGGCGGTGGAACATTGTATCTATCTAGTGGAAGCTGCCGCTATTTTTGGAAAATCTCTACCACAATTCTTCAATTACCCCTCGTATATGAAAAAATTCACATGCTGCCATATCACCAACCAAAATTGACCGGACCCTCACTAATAAAAGTAGTATTGCAGCGTGTACCAAGAAAAAAGACCACATATCGTCAGTTTTTGGATAAAATAAGAAAGCAAACACTTGGTGACAATTTATTCGGCAGGAAAGTTCAAGGCAGCATTGTAATTTTCTCCAACCAAAAGGGCAAATCGAATTTGAACATACAAAAAACTAGAAAAGGACCAAAGGGTCTACAATAATGCGCGGGGACGTCAATTCCAAGGTGATCGGCGATAGTGAGCGCCCGCATAATCGAGCAAAACAAGTAAAAAGTCTCAAATTCAAAGAACGTCACCCGCGTGTAACCTTAGCATGATCACTTCTCTCTTCCAAAAACTATTGCTTAGAAATTGGCACTTAGCAGAGCTCTCTACTATGACACGAAAGCGAAGGATTGGGTGTTGGAATCATCTCCCACTACAAAGATCCAGTTGCTGACTTGGCAACCACGTACATGTATTTAATATGCATATATTTACACCAAACTAACACCCAAACGACGACGACCTAAACCGATCATTTTGGTTACGAGTTAGTTGTTGTTAGTATTACTCACGGATCTAATAAGTTCGAGATTGAGCTCTTCTGGTTGCAAGAGCATGTCGGCGCTGGGATTCCGGTAGAACATGAACTCCCGCTCGCCGTCGGCGCGCAGGGTCACGAAGGCTAGAGCGGTTCTGGCTCCTCTATCGAAATTGATTCCGTCGCCGATCACGCCGTTCTCCTTCAAGATGCCTGCCAGCATATGGCCGAACTCGTCGTCTCCGAGCTTTCCAACGAAGGCGGCAAGTCCGCCGAGGCGGGCCACGGCGATGGCGACGTTGGCGGGAGCTCCGCCGGGGGCCTTGAGGAAGCCAGGGGCTTCGGCGAGGGAGACGCCGGAGGCGGTGGGGACGAAGTCGATCAACATCTCACCGAAGCTGACGATAAGAGAGGAGGACTGGGCTCCGCCATTGGACACGGATGTTGCTGCCATTGGGGATGGCTTTGGCAGTGGTCGAGAGAGAGAGAGAGAGAGAGAGAGGAAATAATGGAGAAATTGGAGAGAGGGAAACGAAGGAACTGGGTGGACTTTATATAGAAATGAAAAGTGAAGTTGAGACTTGAATACGATATTTTTTCATGGATTATCAACGGCTGCTTTTCATTTACTATGTATCCCATTTTGTCTTGTAGTCCACATTTAAAATATCCGTCTAAAGTCGTGGCAAATTGTAATAATTCTCTTGAAATTGTACATTCAAAATCAAAAACCTCAAGATATAATAATTATATAATTTTAATTCATTATAAAATTTACATTGAAACTATAATCAATCATACATATTCACCATAAAGATAAAATTATATATTTAAAGAGTACAACTTGTCTATCCCACACATGTTCATTTCGAATACTTTCCAAATTTCAATTCACTCTTCCTTGTTAATTGAGACCAAATTAAAAATGAACAAGATGTTATAAACCAGGGTTTCATTATCAGTACTAAATTTAGTTTTTACGCTGCTGTATGTCAATACTAGTTATCGATCTAAATAATTTTTTTAAATGTATAAAAGAGTCTCTGAATTTGTTTAAATTTGCAAAATAGTCCCTTAATATATTATATTGTATGATTTATTCTTTAAAATTTATAATAATAAAAATTGGAAAAATAACAATCTATTAATTTATATTAATGTTACCTTTCACATATTTGATATATAAATTGTTACCACAATTAATATAAAAAAGATCACATGAATATAAAATAAAGGATACTATAAAGTAATAAA
>JAOQMP010000001.1:22847962-22862470 GCA_027563575.1 Erythroxylum pedicellare
TTTTACTTCATTGAAAAAAGAACTTTTATCATCCTTTTTATGTTTTAAAAGGCAAATGACTAGATTTTCTTGCATGATATGGTGATAAACAAATGCTATAACTAAGATTTTTGAACATGAATTTATATCAATTTGCGTAGTGCTTTGAAATTCATTGTCTTCTTTGCTTTGTTTTGGTTATCTTTTTTGGCTGTTAACTCACTCTAGCTTCGTCATCTTCTTCCTTCACATGCTTCAGTGACTTCTTCTTTGTGTTGGTTGAGGTAAGTGAGTTTTGTTATTTACTAGGTTTTTGTGTACTTGGTTTAATTTTGGTATTTGTTTGTGGTTTGAACCTCCTATTTGAACTTCCTGCATTTTTAATGTAAATGGCCTGCACCAATTGAAACTTGTTTATGGTATGAACTTCAGTTTATCAATGAATTAATATAGGATGGGTTTGACTTATAGTTCCAAATATCTGAATTACGTCAACGGGTTATTTCATTGTTGCTCTTCGAAATGATTAGGTTCTCTCTAATTTTTATGTGTTAATCTTTACATACATCTTTTTTAATATAATAATAATTTTCTTCTAAACATATTAGATAATTTATGTATGTATAATAATTTATTAATCAAAGTATTCATATTTTTATCTTTACTTATTATATTTGTTACTAGTATATAATTAATTTAGGTTAAATATCAAACTTCTAACATTAACTTTAAATTTCAATAACAATAACAATATCTAAACCATTCAATTAAAAATTCCAACTTTATAAAATTAAGCAATTCATTTTATGTTCCCGTACCAAATCAAGCTGACCAAGAATTTTCCCTTTCACGTACTTAAATGTGTCTTTGAATTTTCTTCTAACATATATGATTACAAAAAAAAATAGATCTTCAGTTAATAAATGACTCATGCATTCTTTAGATTGAAAGGCATTACAACCTATTTGAATGTCCTTATTGACGTTGGACATCTAAAAGTTGTTTTGGAAATATCATTTTTTACTATAAAAAATTGATTATAACAAAAAAAATCTATAAAATGAAAATAAACAATGGTCAACCATTGCATTTATCTTAGAATCTACAATCGATATGATGTGTAAATCTTTAGAATTAGTTATATTTAAATCCCTAAAGTTGACACAAATTCTTATCTTTCCATTCTTCTTAACTACAAGCACAATGTTAGCTACCCACTTAATATATCTAGTTGGTCTAAGGAAACCAGCCTTACATAATTTTTCAACTTCCTCTTTTATTTTTACCTTAACTTTTTTAGACAACTGCCTAGAGGGTTAGTGATGAGGGTGGAATTTTGGCTTTATCGGAAGTTTGTGTTCCACTAACCTTCTACTCAACCTTGGCATTTCTATATTATTCCACTAACCTTCTGCTCAACCTTGGCATTTCTATATAGTCCTAAATAAAATAGTATTTCAATTCCTTTAAAATCTATACTAACTCCATTTTTATTATTGGATCTAAATCTTTGCTAGCAACGACTTTACAAACCTCTCTCAAATTATCCAAATTCACTTCTTCTAGTGGTTCTAGATTTTGGTACCCAAAATCATCAACCTTTCCATAAGCAAATTTCAACTCTTAGACGTAATTGTCCCTTATTTATAGTTCCTCTTCTTCTTCAAAGACTAATTCTACATTTTCACATCTACCCACTTCTTCATAATTCTCCAAGATTTATTGCATTTGAAATTTTATTTCAGCAACTACATCTATTGCCATTTTTCTTTGTAAGAATTAACTCATTAAGTTCCTCTATAATGGGAACCTTTATAGACCTAGGAGCAAGTATGATGGTAGTTGTTTTTACAAATCTTTCTAACTTTGTTTCCATCTTTTATTTGCTTACTTGACAATGGGACAACTTTTGAATTCGTACCGACTTTACATTCTCTCTGTAGAATTTTGTCTCCGTTGTGTTAACTTTAGTACATAATGGCTTTAAACCAACCAAATGATTTCCACTTCATCACTTTCCCATAAAAATGAAAGTTGATGGAGAGAAGCTAGGATACAATAGTTGAAGTGGATCCAATCTTTCCCCAACAAGACTTGATAGTTGGAATGAGAGTAAAAAATAAAGCAGTCAATGAAGACTTTCCTCCCACTGTAATATTTATAAGAAAAATTCCTCATACTCTAGTAGTTTCATTGTGAAATGCAACAAAATATACTTCTATTAGGATTAAGTCCACATCGTCTTTTCTTAAAGCTACCATCATTTTAGTTAGTACAATGTTTTCTGCCAACATATTATCAACCAACACTAATGAAGTTTTTCTTCCGTTGATGTTAGCCTTAATATATAGAGGTCTTACATGTTGTAACATAGCAATAGTTGGCTTTTCTAGCACCACTATTTCTAGAATTCTTGGTCCTATTGCCAATATTGACACTCTTATTCTCCTCTCCTAAAAGGAGATTCCATTTTTTTCACATAAGATTTACCAAATGAAGCAAAGAGTTTTATCAAAGAAATGGTACTTGGAACTTGAATGGGAATTTCTCTAATCATAAAGAATTCCTTAGAATCCTCTTATCTTTTGGAGCAAGTCGGTTTCTTGCGAAATTTAGGATTTCCTTTTGTCTTGCCTCATTTCTCACTAACATCTCCTACACATCCTTTTTTTTAAGGATACATAGTACTTTTTTCAGAGAAGATAGGTCTTATAAGTGATAACTTCTTTAAAATTTTCTTTTCCAACAATAATGGCTTACTTTTCTCAATTATTATAGTAGACCTCTTCCACTGAAGCCTTCTCTTTTGAGTTTAAGTTAAGGGTACTAAATTATTAGGGTGTCTTACTCACTACCACTTCTGAGATGGTTCCACTTGTGATGGTATTCTAAGCTTTCTGTAACAAAAACTTGGAATTTGAGTTTCATATCTTTGTTTAAAGACTTGAGTGAACTTTGTTTGGTGATTTTTCCCTAAAATTTCTACCTTCTACTAGATTTTGGGAGTTTGATGATTCCCATTCCTAATACTAAAGTATTATAGTTAAGAACAAAAAACTTTTTCTTGAATTCGATGCTGATGCTAAATGATCTTCCATAGTCTTCAACTTCTTTTTGACATCTAATAATAGCTGTAAATCAAATTCAGTGGCATTAATGGTTGCTACCATCGAGAATGAGTCTTCATCTATCAACATAGTTTGGTCAGCTTTAGTGAACAATATAATTCCATCATTGATTTGGTCTTGGACCACATTATTAAACTATTAACATGAATTTATCTGGTGGCTCCAATTATTGTGATATTTTTAGTAGTGTCTACCCCTTACTTCTTTATTTATAGGAATTCTATGATCTAGCGATAAGGTAATGTACTTTTCTTGCAATAACTAATCAAAGATCTCATTTATTTTGGAGGTGTCAAAGGTGTACTAAACTTGAGTTAGTAGAGCTTGCATTTTTCTCTTAACTTTCGTTTTACGCTCCAAAGAGGGGCAAACACAAGTTCTCAGGATGTTCACTTTAGCTTCTATTGATTCATAAGAATTTGTCTATGTAACATAAGTGCCAACTGAATTCTTCCTTCAATATCCTTCTTCCCTAAGAATTTCTTTATACGTGAAGACTTTTACTGCTAGTTCATAGAAATCATAAAATTTCGTGCCTTGAAATTTCTTTCATCATTCAGTATATATACCTCTTTGAGCTAACTTCATATACTCATTTTCTGGGACTCTGATCCAATAATGACTTCTTATATTTTTAAATCATGTATACATTCTTACCACTTTTTTTAGTAACTCTAGACATCTCAGTTATACTAACTTCAAGCTTAATCAGAAAATTTAAGTATAAAACAATCTTTCCATTTCAGCCTAAGAAAGGATAGAATTTTTAGGCAAAAAAGCATATAAGGAGAAGGTTGTACCTATTAATGAATTTGGGAATAAATTAAGCTTAAAATTGTTGGTCATTAGTTAATTCTCTACATTGTATGTTGAGTTTACTAATATGCTCGATAGTTGATTGGTGATCTTCTCTAGAAAATTGGTTGAATTCAAGAATTCTATAACCTTGAGGATAAGGATTCTTGTGATCAACATACTCTGAATCAGGCTTACAAAATTTCAGATGGCTACTTTGTCTTAAACCAAGTCCATATAATTCTTGGACAACTTATCTAATAGTTTCTATATCAACTTGTAATCTCATTTATAATGGGAAAGTAATAGGATTAAGATATACAACTATAAGTTTACCCCCAAACCATATTGTAATTTGTTATCAACAACCTTTCCACAAAATTCCTGCTTACCAAGATTTTGGGGCTTAACTGCCTGTTGACCATTTTCGAGATTAATATGCAGAGGCACCATAGGAACATCCTCTCTTTTATGAGGAGGGACACATCTTTTATCTATAGAGGATGCAACTGGAAGGTGATTGTACTCCCTAAATTCTATTGCATTAGGAGCAAGATGCCCCCTCATTCTTTCAGAGATTTGTTTTGATAAAGTAGGAGAATTCAGTCTAGTAAACTGTATTAAAGTGGTAGACAGTTTGTCAACCTTTTATGTCAATATCTTCATTGCGTTGGTCACAAGGTTGTGTCAAACTTTAGTTCTACAATTGTATTCGTGAAAACAATGTCATTTTGTTTACGTGATTTTGAGTTCTCGACAACAAGAAAGTTAACTAAAGGCGAGGCTACCTTCTGGAGATTCTCTACCATTAGGGTACAAAACCTCCATTATGTATTAATGTAAGGCCTTCTTTTTATGGGGATAGAGGCACAACAATTTCTTTTTCATTCTTTATTGGTGACATCGAGTCCTACTAAACGTGCCAAATTATTGGTGTTAATATGAAATTTAGGTGTGCCAAGGAGAAATTCTCATAGAATTTGTATCTAACTTCTTATTAATATAGATAGGCCTTTAGAAAACTTAGAAAACTTGACAGGAATTAAGCAAGAGTGCTAGTTCTCTGATGCTTATTTCTATTTATAGAAAAAACATTAGGATTTTAAATTTTCTATTAAAATTAAATACCTTAATCATAATTAAAGTCAGACTCTAATTATAATTAATTTAATTTTAATAAAATCAAATATCTCATATTTGATTACTAAAGTTTCTTAAACTTTATAATTACGTTCAACTTAATTTAAATTGATTTTTCCTTCACAAGTTGCTCTTTAACGTGTGACCCATTAGGTTCCTAATATATTGACAATTATTACAATTATAATTCATTATTAGAATAAGATAGATTAAAACTCTTTTTTAATTTATCTTTAATTCTCCAATTAAATAATTTATAATCATATATCAAGATTAATGTCTAGCAACATGTCATGACCACCCAAATACCAGGAATGTCAAAATGGTTTGACTTAACCTATCCATACATGGTTATGATATATAATTTAATCATTTCCTCATCTAATATTTTAATTGGATAGAGTATGGATATTGTGCCTACTCTTTTCATCCAATCATGTTCCTTCTTGCTATTTAGTAATTGATTTATAATTCATATTTTAAAATGCCTTTTCAAATGTCAATTTACTCTGGCTAGAAAATTTCATAAATCACTACTAATTAATAACAGTAGAGCATTCTCTCTAATGACTTTAGAGTAATAAATCCTTTATTGACTTACTTAACTATCTCCTCATGATTCTTCATATTGCATCAAAATACTACTGACTGAATTATCCTATGACAGTTCATAATTAGCATCAAAATACAATAATTCTCACACGAGATACCTTGATAATCTCAAGTCTAAGGATTATTATACAACCATCATTATGAGAAAATCCACAAGCACATAAGTAATATTCTATTTAGGATCCTTATAGTCAGGTCAGTTCAGTAACTTACTCTCTAATAAGCACCGACAAATTAGTTTAACTATCTCTATACTTTAATTTATGAGATTAATTACTTTCTTCGTAAGAAAGAAACATAAATTGTGCTAATTTTACGGTTTTAACAATATCTTGTCTTAATGAAACTATAACTAGAAATATTTAAGAACAATACATAAATATAAATTGAATCTCATAATTATGATTTCATCATAATTTCAATTACATAGTAATTATTTCAAGAATTTTACCTTTTGTATTAAAATAAATGTAATTACCTTAATACACAAAGATAAAGAATGTCTTTTTATTAATTAAATAATAATGTCATACATCAAATTGCAACCAATTGATTAGCTGCAAAGACATAAACTAACATCCAATTCCCACATTCTAGCTAACTACCTGCCACTATTTTCTTAACTTATACATTGTGGACTTTTATGAATTCGACACATTTCTCTCCATATCTCTGGTTTTTTGTTAGCCATAAATTCTCTAGCTAAATATTTATTGAACTTTCATTTTTGAGCCACTTTCATTTGTTGAGTGAATTTTTGGGGTTAAATCGACTAAATTATTTGGGCTATAAACTGACTGACACCAACTTTTTGTGATCTAGCCGAGGTAAATTTATAAATACAAAATTTAGTGGGATCAACATTATATTAATTTTGTCAAATTTATAAGTTCAAATTTTTACAAAATTGAATTCACAATCTGTTGGTTACGAAAGAGTTGTCAAAAAGTTTGACAATTTGAATTAGATAAACGAGGAGCTGTGTGATGAGAATGAAAGAGTTGCTAAAGAGAACCACAGTACGAAGAAAAAGAGAGTAAACACGTCGAGAAGCATTCAAAGCTGTAAAAATATGTTAGGCTGTCTATGGTGAGTTATTGAGGAACAAAAACTTTTGAGATCTGAAAGTATGACAACACCGCAAAGTTCCTCCTTTATTAAAGATTTTTTTAAAGTCCGACAAGGACTTGACAAAGAGTAAACGTAAGGACATGGTCGTTGGTGCTTTAACTGTTAAAAGATCTTTCGAAGAAGTCAACACGTGGATCTTGCATTAGAATTTGAAAAGGTTGACTTTTGCAAATCTGTTGATTGAAGATCGGGATAACTTTGCATTTTTAGCATAAGGCCAACTAAAACACTTGTATAGTGATAATAATAAACTTAAAGATTATGAATTGTTGGACTTAAGTTGGTTATATAAATAGTTATGATTTATGCAGATTAAAGTGCTATTACAAGAAAGTTACGTGTTACCGAATGACCATATACGCATTAAGTTCTTGTTTTGTTTTTTTGGTTAAGAAATTCCTTTGTATGATCATTTGGCGTTAGACACTGAGGATCATCACATCTTGCAATTTATATGACAAAGTGTATATTGTGTTAATACTTCAAAATTTTCTAGGTTGACGAAAGATCTATATGATTGAAATTTCATCTCAGCATAAAAATAAGAATTAAACATTTCAGAATCCTGCCTCTTTGTAAACTGACTAATTTTTTGAAACCACAATGACCCATGTAGCTCAACATATGTATAGACAAATTACATATATTGATACAAGCTCTGGGAACTATAGCAGCTAATGGAAGTCAAAAGAAATATTCATTTTCGCCAAGCATTGACGCTGACAACAAAACCCTGGAGGGCCTTACATCTATTGAAGGAAGGACCAAACTTCCTCTAAAAATCATCCTGATGGGATATAATATCTTACAGAATCTGATGCACTTATGGACTTGGACATGCACAAATCATCTTCAGTTCTTGATACGTGACGATCACATGAATCGTCTTGCACATCGAAAAGATGCGAGGAAAAGTCATTATGAGTTGTATGATTGCTTTCCCTTTTAGATTTCCTTGATTCCTTGGAACTCCTCATTTGGACCTTCTAACATGATCACTGTTGTCTGTATTAGATTTTTAATTCCTTCAACAAGATGAAATGCCTCATGGATCTTTTTCCCTACCCTATCCGGGGACCTTCATCTCCTTTCCATTTCGTGTCTGGAGCCTAAAATCAAGATTCCACTCGCAAACATGTGATGAGGTAACAGTCTGACACGAAACAACCATCGATAGCACTTGCACTGCAGAAATCATAAACTGGAGGGAAGTCAGAAATGTACATAGGATTTTCTTTACTATATATACATACCCTCCTGAAGATTGTAGACTAAAGAACATATTCTTGGGGCACTCTAGACGAAGAACATAGTCTTTAGTTCCGTATGTGACTTCTAGTTGCAATTGAATATACAGAAATTAATTCTAATTTCATTTTGCTGCCAGCTGATAACGGTAAGTGTACTTGAAACATGAGCAATATGTGTACTTGTAAATTGTGGAGATCGAGCAATTACAATGACAACACTTTATGCACGTTGAGAACTGTATTAAACTATAAACTATTATGGATGATGCGTTATACGTAAGGAGAGCTTTACTACATATCCTGGATCTACGTGAAAGGATTAAAAACGAAGGTAATGCGGAATAGTTGGATTTCGGTTCCATCTCCAAACGTCTCCGAATCTCCTGGGGCCTTTAGTGGAAAATGCTCACCGACTCACAGGCTAGGTCTTTCTACAGTTTCCTCAAATCATGAGCTTCCGTAACGGTTCAGGAATCCTTATGCTCGTGAATGATTTCTTTAGTAACTGCAGGAGACCTTAACCTTTATATAGCTTCCATATCGGGCTTTCCCATCACAAGACCAATATAGACCCGGTCCACACTGATCGGGACCCATTTTTCATCCGGACTTCGACCCATTAATCTAGATCATTTATTGAGTCACTTTATTATCTTTATCTGGATCAAATGACGTAACTTAACCGGTAATTAATTTAAAAATCAAAATTGCAATTAATGTTAGTCCAACTTTATGAGACATGGACAAAATGGTCCCTAAGGACAAAAATGTCTTACAAGATAAATACATAATATGAATAGATGATGGGATGTAATTCAAATCTTGCAAGTCAAAAGGCCTTTGTAGATAATTTATAGTTAAACACGACCCAAAAGTCATACGCATATATTATGTTTCTTCAATTTTGGATAATAAATATCAATTAGATTGTGTTATTCCATCAATTTGCGGTGGGCGTAGGGAACCAAATTCTTAAGCTCTTCGACTTTCAAAGTTGTGTCTCCCCTTTGATTTTCTTCCGACCACATGGACACTCATACAATCTTTTGTTTGTTTGACCAAATGTACATGTAATCAACGCATTTATTGAGAGAAAGGCAAAGCAAAATTCTCTTACTTTTTTTTTTCGTTTTCTGAGTATGTCTAACAGTATCCAGGTCTTGTTTAATCTATACATCTATGCAAGTAAAACAATGGCAACACAAGTTCATGGTCTCCAATAAATGCATTTCTTCAATTCGAAGTTATACCTTTAACCTGGGAACTACACCGATTGTCATCCGAATTAGTTTTGGAGTTCAGATTCTCTTTGCCATTCTAAACTTGTCAGATATTGGAATTTACTGTACCAAGTTGACTCCTATTACAATTTTTACGATATTGAAGAAGTAAACCCACATAAAAGCTGTCTATAAAGTGCATGTACGTATAAAGTGCATGAGCGTTACTGCTTGTTGGATCTCCAAGCAGTAATGCGTACAAGATCTTCAAGTTCACTTAACTAATAGCAAATAGCAAATTACTCGCACAAAAAGGATAACTAAAAGATAATGAATACAGAATTTTAATGTGAAAAACCTTTTAGTATAGATATAAAAACCACGGGTCAAATTGATTATAAAATTTACTAAATCAAAATAGCAAGCTACAAATAATAAAAGTTTCAAACTCTCTTAATCGAAACAACGTCATAAGACAACTATAGGTAATCTAGCCTGCTTGAGCTTTTTCTAAAAGCTCTCTCTAACTTGTATAAGAATAAATTGATACGCATGCGCACACACACACATACTAATACTACTAAACCAATTCTAGAAATCAAACTCTAATCAAACTATAGTTGATGAAAGTTATTTAGACTCCAAAACTCTTATCATATGTTTCTGTCTCATGTAATTTCTTCCTTTCAAACTTATCTTTAATCTCAAAAGGATAAGATTTTATGTCGAACACAGTCACCATAACTTCATTCCTTTTTATCCATAAAGACATCTAACACTTCCATAGTCCATGTGTAATAGAATTAAACAACTAAATGTTCATAGAATGGGGCTGGACCCATATAATCTCCCCCTCCAACTCATTTCGAAGAAAAAATCTACCACCTATTAATCATTTGAAAGTTATCCCAGTGAGCTTATTAGAAAGCTTAAGCTGACTCATGAGAACCACCTTTGTTAATATGTCTGCACCATTATTTTGTTTATGAATCTTCTTCAACTTCATTAGCTGCTCCTCAACCATAAACTACAATTAATGATACCTTGTATTAAAATGCTTAGTGTGGGAATGATATATGGAATTTTTGCTCAAATTCATAGCAATTTAATTCTTACATAAAACTATGTAATTATCTCGTTCCACGTCCATTTCTTAAAGAAATTGCTTCAACCAAAGCATCCTATTCAGACAAAGATATACACTTCTGCAACTTAAATTGCCAAGACATAACTCCCTTATAAATTTGAACAAAAATCGTGAGGTTGACTTTTTGTTATCAAGATCACCAGCTGTGTCCGCATATGTTTGAACAAGAATTGGCTCACTAACTCAAAACTCAATCATAATCTAGAAGTGCCCTATAAGTATTTAAAGATCCACTTCATTGCTTCCTAGTATAACTTTCTCGAATTATACAAATATCTACTCGCTAACCCAATAGGGTGTGTAATGTCAATTATATTGCACTCTATGACATACGTGAATTAATCTATAGCTAAGGAGTACAAAATAGAGGACATACACTCTTTCTCCTTTTTGGTGGTAGGACAAGCTCTCTTGCTCGACTTAAAATGACCCACTAAAGGTGTACTTACTGGCTTGACATGCTTTATATTGAACCTCTCAAGCACTTATTCAATATATTTCTTTTATGACAACTATAGATTTTCAGCCTTCCTATCACAAGTGATCTCCATGCCCAAAATTTGTATTATAGGACCTAAATCTTTCATATCAAAAACCTTGGACAGGACCTCTTTCAACCTGCAAATCATGCCAGTGTCTGATCCAACTATTAATATATCATCCCATACAAAATAAGGATGATGAAATTACCAGTAGGAAATTTTTTTAATTGCATACAAGAATCATCTAACATTTTCTTTTACCCATTACTTATTATAAACGAATTGAACTTCTTGTGCAACTACATTGGTGCCTGTTTGAGCCTATAAAGACTTTTTTTCAACTTGCATGTTATGTCCTCTTTCCTTTTGACTTTGAACCCTTCTAGTTGCTCTATAAATCTCTTCATCCTAATCACCATATAAGAAAGCAATTTTTACATCAAGCTATTTAAGTTTAAGATACAAACTAGCAATTAGTCCTAATATCGTATGTAACAACGTCATCTTGATTATTATGAGAAAATCTCATTGAAATCGATACCCTTCTTTTAATTGTAACCCTTCACCACCAGTCTTGCCTTATGCTTCACTAGTTTGTCACCATTTTTCTTTATTTTGAACACCCATGTATTCTCCAAAACCTTCTTCCTTTTAGGAAGCTTCTCTAATTCATAAGTCTCATTCTTCTTCAAAGATTTCATCTTCTTTAACATTGCCTTAAGCCAAGATTCTTTGCCTTTGAGTGATTGTACTTGATGGAAGTTCTATAGCTCCCCCTCAGTAGTGGCTAGGAGATATCCCAAACTAGGGTATCTTATCAAAGTTCCCTTCACTCTAGTAGACCTTCAAAGTTGGACATCTTCCAAAACTTGAGTAAGTTGCTCCCCCTGCTCTTGATGCTCATATATCTCTTTTACATCATCCACAAGATGTCTTATGTGATTCAGCACCATTATATTACCCTTGATTATTAACATCCTATGCTAGCTTATGTTTTCTTTCTTCACTTGTAAGTTAATCAACGAAAGTAGGAATAAGGGTAGAAGGCTCTTCAGTGCCAAATGATAAATCACCAAAAAGTAGTATTGTCTTATTTGATGTAATCTGAACCCATCTCATGCTTTTAAAAGATTATGTCCCTACTTCTAACAACCTTCCACTTTTTTGAGTCATAGAGCTTATGGCCTAACTCCTCATTGCCATATCCAACAAAAAAAGGAGTACCTTTTAAATTCAACTTCAATCTCTATTCCATTGGCATGTTTTTTAAGGCTTTCCATCTTTACATCCAAACACCCTTATATGTGAGTAAGTTAGATCCTTTCATTTCCATAATTTCTTGGGAGATGTCAAGATCTAAAGGGATTAAAGGAGTTTTATCAATCACATACATTGCAGTTTTGACCACATCACCCTAAAAGGACTTTGGTACGTTAACATTTAGAGCATACATCGAACCTTCACCATAATGGTTCTAATCAAGCTCTTGACAAAACCATTGTGCTATAGGGTACTAGTTTTTGTCTTTTCATGTCTTATTCCATTTCTGACACAACTCTTCAACCTCATTAGAGGTTTATTCACCTCCATTATTGGTTCAAAGACACTTTGGCTTCCTTTTTGTCTCCCTTTCCATTATAGTATGAGATATATGAAAGGTCACATATACCTTTTTTATTTTAAGTATAAATATCCAAGTATTGTTTGTAGCATCATTGATAAATGTAACAAAATATTTGTTACCTCCCAATGTCTCTACCTCAATGGGACTATACACTTGAAAGTGCACTAGCTCCAACTTTACCTTCCATTTGGTAGACATTTTATTAAATTAAGTATGATGTTGCTTTTGACCCAAGCAGTAATCACATGGGTTGAGAGAAATCATAATCTTTATAGGGATATATGATCTTCTAGCTATCAACTTAATCCCCTTCTCCCTAACGTGTCCTAATCTCTAGTGTCGTAAATATAGTGAAGTAGTTTCTTAAACAGTATGTAATTGTCCAGCACATACCCTTTAGACAAGGTGTAACATAGCTCACTATAGGCAACTGTCAATACTCCTTTGGACAATTTGAATTTGCCATTTTCAAACGGTGTTGGTATCTCTCTTAGTTAAGCACATGCACAGACAATAAATTGAGCCATAAGTCTAAAATGTGTCATACATTTTTTAAGGTCGACATGCACCCAATATCAATTTGAACTCAAATGTCTCTTATGCCAAAAATGCTAGCAAATCTATAATTGCCCATCTTCAAGCTTCCAAAATCATCACTCCTATAGTTGTTGAAGTACTCTCTCCTTGGAAGTAATGATAAGAAGTCCCCATATCAATAAGAACTTTGAATTTGGGTGACTAATGTTGAGACACTCACTTGTCACACAAATCAATGATACTTCATCATATGTACTTGATGTCATTAATGTAGTGCTTCATCTCCATCCTTTTAGTTTTTTTTTCTTCTTCTGGTCTTTTTTCCACTTGTAGCAGAACTTTTTTATATGACCAACTTTAGTGCAGTAGTGACACTTTCTAGTCTCGTTGCCATCTTTCGACTTCAACTTGCCTTTACGGCCTCTACTCTTGCTCTTCCTCTATTTTCTCCCATAAAAGCATATATATTGTCGAAATTAATCCGCTTCTACCTATTCTCATCATTGAGCATGCCCTCTTTGATTACATCTAAAGATAGTACACCATATGGAGCGAATTTATTGATAGCCACAACCAATATTTCCCAAATATTCAATAAAGAACTTAACAGGAACAATGCTTGCAATTCATCAATGAGGGCAATCATTATAGTGGTCAACTTATTGATGATGTTTTCGAAATTGCTAAGATGTTCCAACACCAATTTTCTAGCATTCAACTTTGGGTTTACAATCTTCCTCTCATAAAGACACTCTAACTTCTCCCATAGCTCAAAAGGATCTATTTTATAGGATCCATGGTTGAATATACTAATATTAATCTACTGTCTAATAGTTCCCAAGGACTCTCACTTCGTCTTCTCTCATTTTTTATTTTTCATCTTCTTCGGCTTAAATAGGATATCGTCTTTTATACTTTTGTCCAAATTGGTTAGATTATAGAGATCCTAATAATATAGGAGATCTTCCATCATAGGTCTCCATATTAACTTATTGGTCGATGTCAACTTAAGCCTAGAGCTATTACCACTCTCTATACCTGAGGTTATGATATCACTTATTGGGGCTACAAGTAATAATGTTTATAAGATCTTCAAGTTCACTCACTAATAGCAAACTACTAACATAAAAGATGATTGAAATATATTGAACACTATATTTTAACATGAAAAAGTCTCTAGTATAGAGGTTAAAAAAGGATAAATCAACAATGAAATCCACAAAATTAAAATGGCAAGATACAAATGATAACGGATTCGAGCTCTCTTACTCAAAAACACCTCACAAGACAACTATAACTAATCTAGCTCTTTTAGCTTTTCTTAAATCTCTCTCATAGTGTTTTTCTCTTAACTTCTAGAGTTGAGTATAAATTGATATATATATATATATATATATATATATATATACATATTATAAAAACATTTACCAATACAACTGAACAGAGTATAGAAATCAAAGTTT
>JAOQMP010000001.1:22888414-22899912 GCA_027563575.1 Erythroxylum pedicellare
GGTGAATAGATATGCATATCCAATCACCAAGCAACTAGGTATAAAATGAATAATATGTAATATCACATCATCACTTGAATCGTGCAAGAGCATCTGTTGGCCATGTAAGTTCGATTGGACGTAGAAATGCACATTGAACCTAGTTGCTTGGTGAATAGATATGCATATCCAATCACCAAGCAACTAGGTATAAAATGAATAATATGTAATATCACATCATCACTTGGATCGTGCAAGAGCATCTGTTGGCCATGCATGTTCGATTGGACGTAGAAAACTAGGTGATGATGATAATGGGCATACATCTGTATAACCATTCATCAAATTTTAACTTTATCAACTTTGCCATTGGATGGTAAGGATACCTCTGAAATCATTTGATTCGGTCTTTGGATCACAAATTCTAACGCTAACTGCAATTCTAATATTATCAAATGTTTTTACATTCATATACATAAACAACCACAAAGAGTCAAAATCTTTGGCATGGCAACAAAGGGCAGGTTATCTGCCTGGCTTCTCATGTTCATAACCTGATGCTTTTCCAGTTCTACCAATCAGGTAAGGCTCTGGCAAGGAATTGCCAATATTCATCTCAAGACCCTGGTAAGATCTGGCTGCAAAAAATTCTGCTCCAGATTTTGCTGTTCCCTTGATAACAGAATCACAGCTTCTGTCACGCAATTGCAGAGCCTTCTCCGTTGCATTTGTTATTGTAAGGACTCCTTGGTTTCGTTCCTCAATGTTATTCTCTGTGCAATGCCCAATAGTTCAAATGAACAGATGCATAATATCACTATCATATATCATTGCCAGCAACCAATGTAAACTGAAATACCTGACGATTCAAAATCTTCCACGTATCTGCCTTCAACCAGTGAAAATCGTGCTTCTTCAGAATGGTTATTGATTTCCACAGGATTTGAAATCATTAAATCCTGAAATGTGATCACATATGCTCCTGTCCATTGGCTACCCCTGCAGGGTAAATGCTCCAATAATAAGTCCGTCATGAATATCAACATTCCACTAAATAATTACATGAATAAACACATATTTGGATAGCAGTTGTCTCCACGTCCCTGCATGAAAACTTGCTTCACATGAATAAAAGGTTCATGGTTGAAAATCCTATTTCTATGTAAACCTGTTGAAAGCTAGCATGGCTTCAAATGGTGTAATAATTGGAGCCAAGAACTCTTTGCTATCCAAGAGAGCAGTTTGGGCACAGGACACATAGATGAAAACATCACACTGTCACAAAGGGAGTGATTTCCATCAGTCAACGTAATAACATCTGCATCTTCCAATTGAAACCAGTAAATACTTTGGATTGACTGAGGTTACCTCTGGGAAGTTGGCAAGTTTTGCAGGGTTTGGTCTTCCCATAACAAGAGTATAGGACTTTTTGCCAGCAGCAGTAACCAAGTCTTTCATCCGATTTATCATCTTTAGGTAACCAGCTTCATCCAGAAGTAATGAAATTATGCAAGTTATCATCACTATTGATCAGTATCTTGTTGCGAATATTTGAAGACAACAAAGCAATGCAGGCAGAAAATGAATATGAATTCCATGAGAAAGCCCCAAAAGATTAAATGCAAAGTATGTAGTGAAATATTTGTAACAATTGCTAAGAATGTGACAGTTCCAAAGTTGGGCTGGCAGTCCATTAACTAGATTCTTGCCTTGCCAAACAGGTTATTAGGGCTAAAACCCTGCTACTACCACCACTACCTTCCTTTGGCCAAGAGAGAGTACAAAACAGTTTAAGTCTAAGGGTATAGTTGTACATTATAACCTAGCAGAAGAAATGAAAACAGTCAAATCACAAAGCAACCATATCATTAATATCTGAGCTAAACTGAAAATACAAATTTTTTAGAAAAATAAAACAGAAAAACCCAGCATACCTGCACCAAGGGTTCCCACCAAAATACCAACCATGTTAGCATCTTTTGCTTTCTCCACCAGGTAATATCTGCATCAACCGTCAGTCATCGGAAAGGATAAAAGCTTGAGAATTTTCAGCTAAAAGAACAATGGCATACCATAAATACATAGGAAAAGGCTTAATTTTGGATGAGATGTGCGAGCATTGTGTATTTTAAATAATACCTGCGCTTAAGAATCCTCCTCTGTTGAGATAGATCTGTCACCAAGTGACTTTCTTTTGTGTCGTATCTGACTAAAACCACTACCATCAACATTTTTTTTTTTTTTAAAGAACAGGAATATAAGAATAGAGCTAGAATAGTGTTTGTGTCTGTAGAACACTAAAACATCTCCGTGTTATTTAATCATGGTTCACTTTTTACTATAACAGTCCAAATGGAGAATTTACAAGACATAGAACATCAGCAAGAGGATAAAGTATGCAATTGACAAATCATTTTGGTCAATACTAAAAGAACTTGCAATGCATGAACAATCACTTTCAAAGTGAGATAGAGAATTTGAAAAAGAATACAAAACAACACGAAATCACAATTTACTTCTTCCTCAAGCTGAGAGGAAGAATTGAGAGCACACAAGTATGCAAAATTTTACATGAATAGCAACTATGCTTATTTCCTAAGAAATACTATCAAGACCATCCAATTGAAAAAGAAACAGATCACCACAAAAATCTTCAGACGCACAACTTTACCAGCATAACATGTAAACCCATCTTCATAAAAAGTATGCTTTTTTTTTTTTTTGAAATTATAAATATGCTTTTGAATATGAATATCTTTGAATTTTTGAGGAATTTCATGAGAAAACATGCATGTTTTATACCTATATCACAGCTGTTGAATGTGAGAACAACATTTGCAAATGCTGAATTCTCAGAACCTATCCACAAAAGCAAGCAGTCCTCCATTCTCTTCCCATCAGGTAGAACCCATATCAAGCCTCCAATGCTATGTCTAGAACCACCAGCCACATGTGTATTGTCACAAGGTACACTGTGATTAGTCGGTCGCTGGAGCTCAACAAAATCTTCAGGATCCGTCGAGGGATTTATTGCTGGGCACATAACATCAGCAAAATGGAATTTTGAATCATGAGCAAACCCAGGTGGTGCTGATGATGCTAGTTCTTCCTTAATACGAGGGATTGAATATGAATATTCCAGCCCAAACAGAACCTAAATTAATAGAAAACAAAACAAGTAGGTCTCACATCACTTGCATGCAGAATTTCTCTCAAGTAATAAGCTTGTTGCAACAGTACCATGGAAGGAAATAGTGGCATAGTAGGTAATGAAAAATATGAGATTTGCACACACATGATATATTTCAACCAAGTTTCGTTTTCCAGAGCATTTAATATCAGCCACTTTCACAAAAGATAATGGCATGTGTTGAGGTAGAACTATAGACATTTCTGAATTGCCAATAGAGGCAAATTGATAAAATTTCAGCAACAATTAAAATATACTGCCTTCAAAAAGGTAAGGTAACAAAACAAATATCATAAAGATTTTGAATAACATGGAATTGATTCTTCAGATTTTACATGCACAAACCAACAAGAGACCATCTGCCACCCATTTCAAACCCTCATATGTATATCATGTGGCCCATCACCTTGATGGGGAAAGAGGGGGCGAGAAGAATAATGAATTGCAATTGATTGACACAAATTGCTAATCTTTACTCCTGTTTTCAAACATCCAGTACACGATAGCTTTAAATAATGCAAACATAATAAGAGAGAATCCTAGAAAATAAGAACACAAACTCATGATCAGATTTAATGCCTAATATCACTAACCAGCTAACTTATTGACTAACAAATAACAGCATCCTAAGACCCACTAACATAAAAACAGAAAACACATACTCCTAAAAAATATTAACTGATATTTTGAATTAGTTAACTAGCATTCCCCCTTGATTCAAAATTCATATATGGAGCACTTATCTCCATGGTGCACATCTCACCAACAACTCTAAAATAAAGCTTCTTCTTTCGTCTCTTGCATCATATTTGTCTGCACTTCATCTTCAAGTTTGCAACCGGTTTGTATGTGTCCAAATCTGTTGCACTTGAAATATTGTGGCTTGCCCTTGTGCCAACAATCTTTCTCTTTCTGACCAAGCTTTTTGAAATTGCTACTTTGAACAACTTTGGCTTTTCCCTTTGAAGATGAAGTCTTGGCTAGATAAGCTCCTTCAACTTTATCTTCAATTTCCTTCTCTCTCATCATTCTTCTTTGGTTCACAGCTTGAAGAGCATTTAGTAACTCAATGAAGGTTACTTTTTATAGATCTTTAAAATCTTCAAGTGATGAGATTTTGGTTTTATACCTTTTGGGAAGGGTCACGAGAAGCTTGTCCACCACTCTTTGACCGATTCAAAATATCATTTACTATTTTATAAGAGTATGTGTTTTCTTTTCTTTTTTTTTTTGGTAAATATATGTTTTCTACTTTTATGTTAGTGGATCTTAGGATGTTGATATTTGTTAGTCACTAAGATACTTGGTTGGTGATCTTAGGCACTAAATCTGATCATGAGTTTATGATCCTATTTTGTAGGATTCTCTATTCTTATGTTTGCATTATTTAAAGTCAGTGTGTACTGAACATTTGGTAGCAACAGTAAAGATTAGCAATTGGTGTAAAATCAATTATTGTTCATTACTCTTCTATCTCCCTCTTTTACCAACAAGGCGGTATTAGAGTTTAATACTAGTTTCGGTCTTCTTTTCTGTACCTTCAGGGATAAGTAGTGTGAAAGATAGGGCGAGGAAAGCGTGAGAGGAAGCCATGGCATCAAACAAATTTTCTCTTCCACTTCCCATTTTCAATGGAGAACACTATCAATCATTGGCCAGAAATCCTATTTGAAAGCCTTGAGTTTGGGGAGGTTGTTGAAAGTGATTTTAATCCTGCCCCACTTCCCAAAAATCGCACACTAACTCAAATTAAAAAACATGATGAAATAGTAGCAAGGAAATCAAAAGCGTTTTCTTGCATACATTAGGCCATGTTGGAGGGAATTTTTACAAACATAGTAACTTGTGAATTGCCTAAAGAAGCATGGAAAAAACTCAAGGAAGAGTTTGAAGGCAACAAGCAAACGAAAATGATGCAAATTCTAAAGCTCAAAAGAAAATTTGAGATGTTATGGATGAAAAAATCTGAAAGTGCAAAGGAATATGCAAGTAAGCTCATGTCTATCGTCAATCAAATCAAATTGCTTGGTGAAGAATTTCCAAGTCAAAGAGTGGTTGACAAGCTTCTAGTGACCCTTTTCAAAGGTATGAAACCAAAATCTCATCACTTGAAGATTCTAAAGATCTATCAAAAATAATCTTTGCAGAGTTACTAAATGCTCTTCAAGCCGTGGAACAAAAAAGAATGATGAGAGAGGAGTGAACTAAAGATAATGTTGAAGGAGCTTATTTTGCGAAGACTTCATCTTCAAAGGGAAAAGGCAAAATTGTTCAATATAGCAATTGCAAAAAGCTTGGTCAGGAAATGAAAGATTGTTGGCACAAGAGAAAGCCACAATGTTATTGCAAACTTGAAGATGAAGCATAGACAAATATAGCGTAAGAGACAAAAGAAGTTGTTCTATTTTAGAGTAGTCGTGAAGATGTGCACCATGGAGATAAGTACTCCATATGTGAATTTTGAATCAAGGGAGAATGTTAGTTGACTAATTCAAAATATCAGTTACTATTTTTTTAGTTGACTGATTCAAAATATCATTTATTATTTTTTAGGAGTATGTGTTTTCTGTTTTCATGTTAGTGGATCTTACGATGTTGTTATTTGTTAGTCGCTAAGTTAGTTGGTTAGTAATATTAGGAACTAAATCTGATCAAGGGTTTGTGATCCTATTTTCTAGGATTCTCTATTGTTATGTTTGCATTATTTAAAGTCATTGTGTACTGGACGTTTGATAGCAACTGTAAGATTAACAATTTGTGTCAATCAATTGTTGTTAATTATTCTTCTCTCCCCTTCTTTCCCCAACAATTTATCTCTCAATTCCTCATCACATTCAATGCAAAACTTATACCCTAATCAACAATATACATGCTTATCAAGCAATTATATGGACTGCTAACACAAATTAGATGACATGATTTGGAAATTTAAGTAATTTTTACACTACCACAACAGACTTGCTGCTTGTTGAGGCAAAGCTTGACAAAGTCTCCACACAGTTAGTTACGTCAATGGATGCCTTTCCAAAAACAAAGAACGCTGGAAGCTTTGATGTCCTAACAAAAACATGAATCAACATCGGAAAATAAGTAATGCACAAAAACAGAATAGGGATACTCCCTTACATTCTAGTTAACTAAAAATCACAACTTTTGCCTAGAAAATGCAATTTTCTATTAGTATCAAAACTCCCAAGGGCTTAAGCACCAAACCTTTCTAGATCGAAGTGAGAGATAATGCGTCTCAGTAAATGAAAACATGACAATTCTGGTCTAAAGTTGCTCACTTATTTTCAAATTCACAAGAGCTTAAGATACAGCCGCTCTGGATTGATTTTGAGAAACAATGCTTCCTATTGAAAAGTAATATCTTTCAAGAACACCAGTAAAACCAAATCAAGTAAAAGAGTGCAAAACAGCAAACTTATTTCCTTGCAAGACTACTCTGAAAAAAAAAAAAAAAGGATTGATTTCACAGCAGCAGAGGCAGTTCGCACATCAGAGAATAGTACGAGAATCGTACAGCAAGTCTAAGGAATTTCTAAAGGCAACAAAGGAGGAATGTGAATAGCCAGAACATACAATTAAGCATCAGAATGGAAACAACTATTTCTGGCCAGATTACGGTTATGTAAATATATAATCTCCAATTCATATTCCAAACGCCAGAAACATTTGGGCGAAAAAGAATGTGTTAGAAAATTACTTACGGGCTGAGGCATGTATGACCGTAATGTATGACACAGTCAGCATCAACATGTGAAGCTCCAGCTTCATCAACGCAACAATTACCATATGTCGTATCTGCCATAATAAACAATCGGATCTCTTTCCCATCCTTAATTTCTCCATTCACAGGATTACATTCTCTCAACTCCTTAAGCTTTCTTCCCAAAGCACCCACTACTCTAGTTGAATCCTTCAGCAACTCATCTGGAAACTACAACAATCCAAAAATTAAACATAAAAACAAAAAACATAACAAAACATTCTTTAAAACCCAGAATTAATCAGCTCGTTGAGCTCTTCTTTCTATCTTTGCCTCCAATTTTCTGAGCAACCAAACAAAGAAATAAACTTTAATACTTTTAAGATACCTGCAAAGCAACTCTGGTGAAGTTTCCACTGAGTATGAAACTTGCGGTCTGGTCAATATCATGGATTTCATCAAACTCCATGGTCGAAACAACTACAGCTCCCTTGACAAGGGAACAGGAGAACAATGCCTTGCCGGTTACAAAAGAAGTCCGTTACATTTATTTATTTATTTGAGTTCAAACGGGTTTAGGGTTTAGGCCCGAATTCACAATAAACATTATAAGACGGTGGCCCAAATGCACCTAGCACAGGCCTATTCACGCTTGGACTCTTTCTCTAGTTAAAAAGCAATTTTTTTTCTTCGTACTCTGTTTCTATCTCTATTCTCTTCACTGCTTCGTCATAGAGAATTGTACGGCCACATTCAAAGTTCTGTCCTTCATATTCTGAGGTAGTTGCTTAGTTCTTGAATACATGGAATTTGACTACGTTTGTTTGTTATATTATAATATTTTATTTCTCTTTTTGGGTAGTGCATGGCCATTTGCGTTTCATTTCTCTCGTTAGTTGTAGAAAGAACTGGTCATGAGGGAGGAACTTGTTGTCGAAATGATGAAGCTTTTTTCTTTATTGTGTGTTTTGGAAGAATGAGCATACTGTCTTTGTTTCTGTTATTTGCTTATTCGGCTATTTGTCTAAGTGGGAAAAGAAAGTGGATGTTTAAGTTCTTGTTTAAACGTCTGGGTACCGGTAATGGGAATGGAATGCTTGATGAGGACACTTGTATGCCTTTGTTTGTATTCTTGGGCTTGAGGTTGATTTTCTCTGAATTTAACCTTGGGAAATTACTTCTCAGGATGGAACAACTTTCGGGTTTGAGGTTTCGTTTTTTTAAGAATAACATGAGGGTGGATTAATCAAGTTGAATAAATTGAAATGAAGGAACCAAAGCTTAGGAGAACTGAGACAACTGAACTTTTTGGAAGTGCATGTATAAGTTTTATCAACTACTTGATAGCTGCCTAGGGGTTGAACAGTTGGGATTTGTGCTATATTTGTAATTGTCTCTTAAGCGAGAGTATTGAAGCTAATTAGATTTATTTTTCCTCACATTGTATTATTTTTCAAAGAATTCACCCCACTTCTGCAGCTCCTTAGGACTTTGTTTTTTATTTTTCCTTGTATTATCTTATCCTATGGTATCTAAATTTCTAGTTACCACCCTTCTTGAGTCTGTCAATTTCCCAATGTATGAGTATTACTTCCCTTAACAATTTCCCAATGTACGAGTATTACTTCCCTTAACATGAAAATTTATCAATAAATTGGAGGTATTAAAGATAGTCAGTCTTCCTGTAGAGAAGAAGGTTTATCAATAAAGCATAAAAGATGAATTTGCTATTCCAGGACAATAAACTGCAACACGTTACTCTTAGTATATTGTTAAGGATGTTATGCTGGGTACTTTCAATTCATACTTTGCATAATCATATGGTGTAATCAGTTGCCCTGTACTTTTTGAAATTACGAATGCATACCACTATTGATTCACTGAGTGTGCTGATAGATATACTAATACTGGATCATTATATTCTTCTATTGTGTTCCAGAAACAAAAGTTGTTCTTATCTCCTTACTGTTGTAAGTGTGCCTTTGTTCATGTATTGGAAATGCCAAATGTTTTGTCTAACATGATTGTACTTTGTACATACATCTGTAAATATAGGTTTACTGATTAATGTATCGCTAACAAGCTGGCTGAAGTTGCAAATGACAACTTGCATTCAAGGAAATCCTTGCCAATCCACTCTGTGCGCCTTGGGACTACCACAATTACGTCGTCAACCTCTTACAAGATGTGTTTTACCAGTTCGTGTCAATTGCTTCTCTGCAAAATCTTCAACACTTCCTACTAGTTCTTCAATTATCCAGCAGTGTGGCCCTGTATTGAAGAGCCAACAGTGTGGAACTGCAATCAAATACCAACTAACAACAGTTTGCTTATTTGGTGGTAAAGATGAGTCTGAAAGAAACAATGGGGTAGCATCTCTTTCCCTTTAAATCCGAATTTGTAATGGGTAAAATAAATATGGGAAGGACTATTCTCCGTATATTTGCCTCTTCTAAGGCCTCATCATTAATTGAGAAGTAATGGAAATGATGGAATCAGTTTTCATTTGTTTGGTATTGCCAATTACCAAGTGATGATGGTTACTTAATTAAAGTCATTTAAAATATCAGCTGAAGTATACTGAAACATGCAACAGAATGCAACTTTTAGATTGAGAACTGGTTCTTTTAAAAACTTTATGAGATACAAACTAAGCTACTCATCTGACAATATATGTTTTTGTTTTTCCTGTTCCATCTCAGATATTCTAACCAGATCTTGACCGATTTGGTTTATACGCAATTACCTTTAGTTTTTAATGCATAGAATGAAGCTAGTCTGTGCGTAACCTTTGGAGAAGCTTTGAATTGAATTTAGGTCCAAATAGTGAAGGTAGAAGATGCTTTAAGATCTTTTTATGTAGTTCCATCCCTTTTTAACTTGATCCAAATTCTGTATTGTTCTTCTAAACTTGTAAATTTTATCAGGAATCTCCTTGGAAATCCTTCCAAAAAGCTTTTGGAGGTTTTAAGGGAGAGTCAGTAGAAAATTTGCTAAGGGAGCAGATTAAGACTCAAGAATTCTACAGTGCAGACAGTGGCAAAAATCCTCCACGTGGTGGTGCGGGTGGTGGCGGTGGCAGTGGTAGAGATGGTTTTGGGGATTCTGAGGATGGAGGCTTTTCTGAAATTGTTGATGAAACTATCCAAGTGATCTTGGCTACCCTTGGCTTCATATTTGTGGTAATAATAGCTTTTCTGATTATGGGGATTTTGGATCAGGACCCATTTTATTTTGTGAATCTATGTCTAGAATGCTGCTTATTTTTCACCATTAGTAGAGAGTTGAAGAGAAGAAGTTTATATAACTGAATATAACATCAATACCACATCTGTTAAGAGATTATAACATCAATACCACATCTGGTCGGAGATAACTTCAGATATGGTGATGTTTGGCTGGTTTAAGACATTAATGTGTGCTCAAATTTAAGTGGTGAAATTGGTGAGATTGCATGCTAGTGTGGTAAAGCAACATAATATATTCTAAATGACAGAAGTCCTAACGTTCCTAGAGTGAACATTGAAAAATTGTACCATGTTACAGTGTAAGCTGAACTCCCTGTTCGCCCTTTGTATATCTAATCGCATTGTTATTATGACACTTCAATTTCTGTAATATATAGGCCATGCTCTGTGGTATGATTTAAAAGGCGATGATTGTTTTCAACGTCTGGTAAAAGGTTTCACTGGCATCTATGTTTAACTGTCTAGCTAATGTTTTTGTTGTAGTACATTTACATCATCACTGGAGAGGAGCTGACTCGGCTATGGAAAGACTACATCAAATTTCTTTTTTCAGGAACCAAGAGTGTCCGGTTGAAGAGAGTCATGTACAAGTGGAAAAGATTTTGCCAGAAGTTGACAGAAAAGAAAGAGTTTGATAAGTTTTGGCTAGAAAAGGCAATTCTCAATACCACAACTGTATATGACAGTCCTGAAAAGTACAGACGCATTCTGAGGTCTTATTTAGCTTCAAATTCCAACCAGGAATAGGAACTTCAACATTAGTTTCTCCCATTTTTTGGATAGTTGATAGACTTGATTGAGATTGTCTAAACCATAAAGTGATTGAGATCCACCTTCATATGCTGCTGTTTTGCAGTGCGAAACAGTTTTGTATAGTGCTTGCAACATGAAATTAGGATCAAATTATTTATTTATTATGGTGGTGAAATTTCGGAAGCTTTTACAGGGACGGCAATGGATGAAATCAGCCAAATTTCAGTATGTTCTTCTTGGTACTGTGGTTGCAGTTTACTTTGGTCTACCATTTCAAGGCTCTGTATAGTTTAACCACATATTATGTTGGAGGCTTTGACGTGAAATATTAAACACTAACAGCCTGTTTGGTTCACGGAATAGAATAGATAAAGAATAAAATAGTTATTTTTTGGAATAGAAAAGATGAATAATAGAATAGAATGTGTATTACTTTGTTTGGTTTAAGGCATGTAATAGATAAAGAATTTCTATTCCATTGTTTGGTTTGAAAATATAAATTTGGAATAGAAAAGAAATAACTAACTAAAAGACCAAAATATCCTTATTCTTCTTCTTCTTCTTATTATTATTATTATTAGAATAATAATTATTATTATTATTATTATCTTCTTCTTAT
>JAOQMP010000001.1:22926720-22938754 GCA_027563575.1 Erythroxylum pedicellare
TTTCTAAGTGTCCCATGAGTCTATAAATCATGTCTAATCACCTATAAGGCATTAGAACTCATTTAATTTAACCACCACGGTCATATACATCCAATGGACTTGGTTTTATCCACTTAAAAGCTCATATGTCGGAAATCTCTAAGATTCCGCATTACAGATGAATTCCAAGTTCATGTAAGGGCATATAACATTACAAATCATTAACATGTACACCCAAATAACTTAAATACATCTTTGAAATCATATACAACCATATGTATATATCAATATATAATAGTATCTCCAAATACAGTACAACACAAAAGGGTTCCGAAAGTCCAGCGTTACAGCCTTATTGGTAAGTATGAAAATAGTTGATACTGTGATATTTTTTAATTTGCCATTCTCATTTTTTTACAACCATATGTAACAGCTCAGATTACTCGCTCACAGATATTGTCTGCTTTAGTATTTGGCCCATCTAAGCCCTCACGGTTTTACTTTTCCCGAGGCCTTCCCAGGAGGTCACCCATCCTAGTACTATTCTTACCCAAGCACATTTAACCTCAGAGTTCTGATGGGATTCGATGTATTAGGCCATGGAAAACGCGTCTATAAGAGAGAGATATATATACCTTTATAAGGTATACTTCGTTCCCCTCTCCAACTGATGTGGGATTTCACACTCTCCACCTCCTTTAAGGCCCAACTCTCTTTTGGGGTCCAGCCTAGCTGACACAACGATTCGGGTAACCTAGCTCTGATACTACCTGTAACAGCCCAGATCACCCGCTCACAGATATTGTCCACTTTGGGCCTTAGCTCAGCCAAGCCCTCATGATTTTGCTTTTTCCTATGCCTTCTCAGGAGGTCACTCATCCTAATACTACTATCACCCAAGAAAATTTAACCTCAAAGTTCTGATGGGATCCGGTGTATTAGGCTATGAAAAACGCGTCTGTAAAGGAGAAGTATTCATACCCTTATAAGGCGTACTTCGTTCCCCTCTCTAACCGATGTGGGATCTCACACTCTCCACCCCCTTAAGGCCCTACCCTCTTTTGGGGTCCAGCCTAGCTGGTACAACGGTTCAGGTACCGGCTCTGATACCGTCTGTAACAGCCCAGATCACCCGCTCATCGATATTGTTCACTTTGGGCATTGGCCCAATCAAGCCCCCACGGTCTTGCTTTTCCCGAGGCCTTCCCAAGAGGTCACCCATCCTAATACTATTCTCACACAAACACATTTAACCTCGGAGTTCTGATGGGATCCGGTGCATTAGGTCATGAAAAATGCGTCTATAAAGGAGAGGTATCTGTACCCTTATAAGGCGTACTTTGTTCTCCTCTCTAACCGATGTCGGATCTCATATGATTAAATTTATAAACCCCTAAAATGTATTTAATGAATCATAATCAAACTTAATCAATCTCCCTCTTGTATAAACCATATGAAATCATATTGCCCAAACTCATATAGCCCACGATGTAAAGAGAAACTAAGATAAAACTTTAAAAATCCAAATTATAGAAAACTCGAATCTTCCTACAGGTCTCCAACTAAGCATCAACATTTTCTTGACATAACTCCATAAATCAAAATCCAAAAGTAGAATTCTCATATCATCGAGTAGAGTCTCATTTTCACATCAAATCTACCATTTAACAAGTAAGAAAAAATCCACACACCCACACATCATCTGAACCTTAAAAAAACCTATAAATTAAAAACTTAGAAAGCCTAAATGTTGACTCCTTCGAACCTCCTTTTTTTCCTTAGTTCGATAAGCTTCAAAGTTGTAAAGCACTAATCTTACAAATCACATTCTCAATAGGATAACCCTATCTGGTTTATGTTAGAAGATCCTTGTTGAAATCATGTTTCCGTGAGTTTTTGTTCTCTACCAAGTCTGTTTTTGCATAGATGTCTAGTTGGTTTCTTCCTTAAAGGAAACCAATTGGTCCTCTGTCTTGTTGGTTTCTTTTCTAAAAACAACTAACTATAGATCTAGACTATTTTTGAAATTGGGCAGTCCATCCACACAAAGAATGCCTCTACCAATTACCGTTGCTTTCTTCCCATCAGCAAATGTGTCGTGATCATACATACAACTTTGATAATCTATCAAGTAGCTTCTTTTCCCTATCATATGCTCTGAATACCCACTGTTAAAATACCATCTATTGAGATAAGTGCCACGCATTGATTTAAGAGCAACAAGTGCTTAACATTGGTTCTTTCTAACCTAAATCTCCTTTGGTGGCTTCTCTTGTTGAAAGTTTTTCCAAGAAGATGAATTTTCTGTTTTGAGCATTATAGAATCGCATTTGTAGTAGCTTGTAACAATTTGGCCTTATATGACCCTTTATATCATAAAAGTGACATATAGGCATAAACTGTCTACTTCTTTTTAGTATTTCTCCTTGCTTGCTTGATCTTGCTTCTTTGACAAATCTAACTTCACCATTTTTCTCATTATTCAACTTAGAACATTCACTTTAAAATCAACACCTTGAAAGTTCCCTTTGTTTTTACCAATTTCTAGCAATTGATCTAGCTTCTTGGTACCACCATTTAATATTTTTATTCCTTTTTTTGTATTGACCACCTTTAGCTTTGTTTCATCAAGTTCATCTATTGTTGATAACAATTTCCTCTCTAGATCTTGAACGACATCCTTTATAGTTGAATTCTTCTTCTTTAGCTTCTCTTTTTACCTACAAGTTTTCACCCATTTAGCATACATTAATTCATAGACCTTGTAGATGTCTTCTTTTTTGAATTATGAGTCGATGTCATCATTGTCACAATCTTAATTTGAAACATCTGTATTTTTGTCGTTAGTTTCTTCACTGGTTGATACTAAGGAATCAAATGGACTTTTGCTATTTAAAGCAACCAATGTAACATGATTACTCATAATTTCTTTTTCACTGTTGTACTCACTTTTAGATTCATTTTCACTCCAAGTATTGATATAAGACTTCATTTTTTCTTTTTTTAAGAGTGTAGCACATTCCACTTACATATATCTAAAACCTTAACACTCATGACATTGTCTCTTCTTTGCTTTTGCTTATTGTTTAAAGTTATTGTTGGATGAACTCCCACCACTAACTCAAGTCTATCTCTATTCAACTTTTTTAGCCATTTGGTGAAATTTCTTATTAGCAACTCCATATCATCATTTTCATCGGAGTCGTCTCTTGCATCATTCACGGATTTAACAACTTTAGCTTGCAAAGCCAACCCTTTTTCTTCTCATGTTTATCTCTTAGCAAGTTCATATGAGAATCCCAATTACTTTATCCAAAGATAACTTATTAATGTCATAGACTTTTTCAATTGCTGCAATTTTTGGTATGAATTTAAAAGGCAATGATCTCAATGTTTTTTTGACAAGTTTCAAATTTGAATATTTCTTCCTAAGTTGATGTGCTTGATTAGCAATATCACGCAGCGGCTCATGAAAGTCTCTGATAGTTTCACCTTCCTCCATCTTAAGCTCTTCAAATCTAGTAGTCAATATTTGAAGTTTTGAAGCTATCACTGATTTTGATCCATCATCTACTGTTTGTAATGTATCCCATGCTTCTTTTGTTAATTCACAAGCTGATTTCATACTAAAACATCCATCATCTATAGCACTGAAAATTGCATGTATTACTAGAGAGTTACCAAGCGCTTCCTCTTCTTCAGCCCTTATCCATTCAAATGGATCTTTATGTACCACTTCATTCTTTTCATCAATCATCATTAGATGTGTCCAGTCATTCAAAATTGAATTCCGTGATTTAGTTCCTTATGATTGAATAAATACTCTCATCTTTAATTTCTAAGTAGGGCAATTGGAACCATCTAGTAACAATGACCTAATGCCCCTTCTCTTGTAGTCAATAACTGCGAAACAACAATCTACACCAACTTGACGTACCAAGTTCTGATTAAGTGAACCAGTTTTTGATACCAATTGAAAATTTTAAAGGATGTAGTTTTGCAAAAATTTTATTCTACATCAGTTGCTTTGAACTTTTTTGTCAATTGCTTGATACAAAGCAACTGTGTCAACAACTATTAATTTTCTAGAAAACATATACAGAAAAATTAAACAAGCAATAAACAAACAGAAAGTCAAGATTGGTAATGTAGTTTGGCACACCTTGTTTACATCTGCAGGCCTTCACTTGGCTTAATCATTTTCACCAAAGAACAACAGTTTTACATAAGGCTTTACTAAGCTGACATTACTTTCCCCTTGATACTATTCACTCATTTTCACACCTTGTGAAATTATTTCACTCCCAATAACATGACCACCTCGTGCTAATCTCAATAGAGGATTTTTGCAATAATGATTGATAATATAGATGATAATAAAACAACTCAAGTGATTGCATCTAAAGTAACATAAATAAATAAAAATGTTGAGATAAAAACTCCCTTAAATTTGCAGCTTCATCAACCCAAAACCATGGGAAGTTATCCAACAAGAATTCTACTGTGAACCTTCAAAATTATCAATAAAGCATCCCATGCATAGCAACCACAAAACTCATCAAACGAAAAAGTGTTTCATCATTGAAACCTTACAAAAATACAAATACAACTACACCCATATGTTGAAGGTTTTTCACTAAAAAACAACAACTAGACAACCCAAAAAATTTACTCAATCAGTGGAGAAAACGTGGCTGCCAAAGATGGATCTGATCAACAAAAAATCTAACTACCAAAGATAGTTACAATCATTGAAATAAGCCACCAAACATTACTCCAAAATCACCAAAAAATGTTGCACATTATCTTTAATAAGACAAGGTGATTTTATCCCAAATAAATCGTATCTTCTCTAGGATTTTATCCTTCACTTTATCTTGTCTTTAAGAATCCTACACAAGGTAAATTTGTTATAATAATTAGGGATGCCAATTGGCCTGGCTCAACCCAATTTTGGCCCAGGTTAACCGAGTCACAGTCGAGCCATGAGCTAAACTAGCTTAGCCAGACTCGACCATAGGCAAAGCATGAGTCGGCCTGGCCTAACTTGTGGCCCGACCAGAATGACAAAAACAACGTTATTTTATAACTTTTTTAAAAAGAAAAGTAAAGATGTGTTGGCCTGGCCTGGTCCGTCGAGCTAGGCCAAGCCAAGAGCGACCTAGGCCCAGCCTGACCCATCGACATCCCTAATCATAATGATATTCCAAACATATCCAATTACAAATAACGGCTAAAATAATTAATAAGATATGTTAACACTTTTGTTTATGGGTTGCAAATGCCTACTTTATGTTATTCTTACACATTTAACTCCAATCCATTTGTCTTTGTAGCTAGAAATAAATCAAAATACTAGATGTGTCATTTCATCTAATCATAAATAGAAGGGATAGGATACAAGTGTGGAATTATGCTATGTACTTGGTCTTATTCAAATAAGCCGCAGTTAAGCAAGACATGCGCATATAGCTGACATCGCTCGTGTAAATCAATTTTTGGCCTACAATTAATTAGTTCTACTCATCAAATTTTATTTTTAGTTATTAATACAATTTTTAATAAATTTATTATATTTTGTTAATATAAATAATTAAATAAAATTTTATTTGTAAATTAATATATATTTTAATTGTTAAAACTAATGTTAGTATTTTAAAGATATTTAAATTGAAATATTTTATTAAATAGTAGCAAATTTTAAAAGTTGATTAAAATAAAGAAATAGATATTATAATGTTAATTAAATAATAAAATCAAAATATAAAGAAATGAAAATATATAGTTAAAACTAAATTTTTGTTATTTTTTTAGAAAGAAATAATGATTAAAAATATAAATCAAGAATTCAATCAAATGAAAATTTATTATTTTCTTTGAAAATAAAAATAGAAAAACTAGATGTGAGAGAAACCATATTTTTTTTATATGTTACTCAATTTAGGTCCTCCAAATTGAAATTATAAAAGTCACTGACAATATCGTTATTTATCCATATATATGCTAAAAAATGAAATCCATCCATCCTCAAAAAGAGAGAGATAAACAAATTATTGATTTATAGATTGCATTATGTTTTCAATCAAAAAAACATAGTATAACTAAAAGAGTGTATATCACATATTATATAATCCATGGTCTTGGTAAAAGAAATGAAAGAGAAAGGAGGGTGTGGCTACATATTTGACATTTTGACATTTTGAAACAAAAAATAGAGAGGTCCCATAGAATAAGTTGGCTAGATTGCGCTATTTCTTTTTTTCATTTTTCTCTTTCAATATTATGTTTTTGTATTATATATATTTTTATTATTTTAAAGTAAAAATATGAACATTTCTTCTAATTTTAAAAAATTTTATTTTAAATTATTTAAAAATATATATTTAAATTTAAATTAAGATTGAATTGAAATAATATTATTCATATAAGGGTTACAAAGTTATGTTTTGAATAAAGTTACATGTTTATAAGTGTTAACATTAAATCAAGATTAACATTTAATTTTTTTCCCTTATTCTAGCAATAATCTTAAACATGATAAGTGTCACATATGAATGATATCCATGTCCATCCCTCAATGTTGTCTCCAAACAGCTATAATCTCTAAACATCCATAATCAGTGGAAGATCAATCTAACAGGCAATTATCTGGTAGAATTGTCTGTCATATGTTTCAACTCAATGTCGTTCTCCCTAAGCAATGAAAGATACTTTATTGTAAGAATTCCCTTATCCATGCCAAGATGTTTCGATTTGAACGTTATGATTCTTGTTTTTGAAGACCTTTACATTTCCTTCCCTCCATATTGCATAGAGACTGCAATCAAAATCAAGTTTAAATACGATATGATCTCCTTAACACAATTATTGAAGTTGCATTGCTCAATGAACAATGTTCGTTAATTCACTCTCTTAACAATAATGGTGACATATTTGCTAAATTTTCAATCAAATAATTAGTGTATAATTGCAATGTCTTAAGATATAAGTTGCATAGCATGTATATTGGATCGTGATTATGTGATCATTTTAATTTGTCCATGATGCTTACCCAATTACAAATAGTTAGCCGAAAAATAATGGAAACTTTGGAAGATTAGGTTTGAACCAGAACAACATGACCTAAGGTGCTTTTGGAGTAATTGTTTTGAATATTTGATAACATAATTTGTTTGTGTAGACACCTAAAGAGTGCCTCAACTATAAGACCTTATCATCCAAGTTTTAATTTGAGTTATAAATTGCCAAGTTATCTTATACAGTAGAGAAACCTTTAAAGTTGCAATGCCATTCATTTCCCCTAATTAATTCTTTCACTTTGTCCTTAGGAGGTAACATGTGTCTTAAGATGTAAAGTTCAGAAGGTAGGTATATTAGCTTCAATTCTCTCTAATTTTCATACCAAAGTCATTTTTTTCATTACCTATTTTGCATTTAAATTATCTGTAAAGCTTGTGCCTTAATTATAGTTTTGTGTTACAGTTTAAGAGGAGCTATTATAGGCTCAATTCTCTAAAAAATTATTTTTTTTCAAATAATGAGCATGAATTTGTTGCATTTATAAGGCTTCCTTATATGTAAGGATCCTCCAAACTCTTTTAGCTAACAGCTCCTTGTTCATAGTGTGAAAGGGTTAATGTTAAGTCCTTCCTCTCAATCACTCCTTTCCTTTGGTAAGTATATCTTGTCCTATTAAGATTTCTTGAATGCATCTCCTGTCCATAGGAATTTCCTCATCATCTTTCTATTACCTTGGACAAATTCTTTGATATAACTATATGTAAGGACTAATAAACATGCATATTGTTTATAATTAAGACTATGAGTTGTAATCTACCAATAAATGATATACTATTGCTACATTGATGTCCTATTTTTCTTTAGATAGTATTACAAAATAGTTGATACTGCCTATATGATGGTCTTCTAGTAGTGGTTCGTACATATAAATAACTGAAAGAAAGGGTCATTATTTGTAAACTAGATATGATGGAAAGCTATAAAGCCAAGTTTTTTTTTCTCTAATTAAGATAAATGCATAACTCTTATACTTATTAATGGATAAACCTAACAACTTGTTGAATATCTATGGTAAGTTTAATAGAGAATTAATTGAGATGGCATCAATCCAACATAAAATTAATAGATTAATAAAAGATATATTGAATGTCTTTAACTTTTTTCATTTATTATAGACTATGAACTTAGGTTTTAGCTTGATGTTATAATATGTCAATCTAGTTACAACATTAATATACAATATGAAAAGATAAGAAGAAAAAATGTCATATTGTCTCAATTCTTTTTCTCATATAATTAGCTAGGTTAATTCTCTATTTATCAATAATTCTCTATTTATTTATATACTATATTAGGTGGTTATGATACATTACGCAATCTATATGATGAATTGAGTCAAAAATTAAATGCTTCTATAAAGTGTAGTATGAATTCCTATTTAATCGAATCAAAAGTTTTGTGGATATTTTGATGCACAACTATTAATTGAAGAATTCCTATGGTAGCCTTTGAATAATTCGTAAGGTGAATGTTGCAAACTATGTTCCTCCCCTTGATGAAGTTACCTTTTGATGAGTTAATACTGAAGCTTAACACTTGCTTTAGTTATAGGCTATTAGCTTGAAGATAATCTTGTACAATATGGTGTAGCATGATATTAACATATTATCCTTTAAAGATGTATTATTGGGAGTATTTGGGATTAGGCTTAAGTTAATCTTGTTAAACTCTCTCAATTTTTTTTTGTTTATAAAAAAAATCCAAAATGGCTTTATTTAACTTGGATTTAATATTCCTAAACAAAATAATCAATTAGCCTATAAAAATTTAGAGTCTTATTATGGTTAAGGCTAAGGTGAGCATCTTTTATATCATTGAGGTTGACAAGCTTGATGAGAATTTAAAGTTGTTCTTCTAAGATTAATTTAGGTATGAAAAAGTTGGCAATATACATAGAAAAGCTACAATTAGTATATAAGCCTAAATTGCTCTAGGAGTAGGTTTGGGCTTCCAACTTTAGCTCTTGTTGCTTTTATATCTTTCCCCTATTTCCATTTATCAATATTATTGTCTTACTATTGTTTCTTCTTGATAGAATGACTTCTTGAAAATAAGAAGTGTTTCTACCACCCTCTTGTAGCCATTTGCCCTAGATTTCGGCTTTACGAGAGAATTATATGCATCAAAAGCTTGAATGTAGTTTGAAATAATTGATCTCTCCGAAGCTTACTTAGAGTTGTTCCTTGTATCTTGATATAAATCATTTTGTTTTATTATAACAAGGCCTTAAATTCTTTAATATATTAATTTATGTTATTAAGGAACAATTGGTTTAGTTTTTTAAGCTTCTTTTTCACCATCTGTAGTTTCTTCCTACATTTAAATAATTAATGGCCTAAGAAATGTCTCCATTCTTATGGCTACTATTTTTTGGCATCTTTCTAGTTTGTTAGGTAATTGTTGAATCTGAAAGGAGTGATCTTTATAGGAGCTTCTATCAAGTTGTGAATCTCTATCAGTAAATCATTTAAAGTAAGATTATTGCTAAAAATTGCTTTATTGTCTTGGAATTTAGACGTCTATAGATGGTTAAGTGAACATATCAAACTTTTTCATTAGGAACTAACTTCCATTTTATGTATTGAACCAAGTAAATATGTTTCCCCCCAATATAAAATATGTCACGCTTATGTGAGAGATGTAACATATGAGATCATCATATGAGTTCCTTAAACTAGTGTTGCCCTTTGATTTTGAAGCAACTAGTGAGATATTAAAGTCACATTGAGTAATTTAAGGCATATCTATATTGGTGTAGACAACTTTTAGATCCTTCTATAGTGCATATTTATGAAATGTCAGGTTTGTAATGTAAACAAAAGTGAAACATGCTTAAATATAGCTTAGAAGCTGTTTGACATATAGGTGTATTGCTTATTCAGATGATTTAGATTGAGTGACTTTGATTTTATTAGGGTCATATGCAATTATAATGCTACCATTATAATTAGCTTGATGGCTTGTAATAATATTCCATCTCTTGCAAATGAATCATAGTTTCTTACACTGATCAACTCTTAGTTTCATTTCAAAAAGGCCTTTTAATATCATTTTATTAACAAAAGATAATTAAAAAGTGCTTCTTGCTTTTTAAGACTGTTAAGTCCTCTCATATTCCATTATATCACTAACATTATGATGGGATGTAAAGGTTGTTTGTTCCTTTGGCTTTTCCTTTTTTTCCTTGACTTTTTTAGAAGTAGTTGTGAAATCCTCCCTTGAGATATTTAGATCACTTATATTCTTACATTTTCCTTTAGGGGAATTAGCTACCATCAAAGTGTCATTATTATTTAAAGTATAAATCTTAAGACAAATGTTACTCACTAGTTGGATTTAACATATTATTTAAGATTTCCTTTTCACTAACTATAGATTTATTATTGGGATTGGGAACTCATATTTCTTCCTGCTCACTATTTTCTCCGTGTACAACTTAGTAGTTAATATTGACTATTTCCTTTGCATCAACGGCGTCAATGCTTAACATTTTTTGGGGCTTTTGAAGTTTTCTATTGTTAGTGTTATAAAATATCCTTCTTCTCATTGACATTGGGATCATCTAATCCCATGAGCTTATAGTAGTTTTCTATTATAAATTTCGCATCCTGTGGGTTTTCATTGTTTCATTTAGTTTTCTAAGGTTGGTTTGTATTGTTACGGGATAAAAACATGAACTTCTAACCATTTTTTCATTTTCATTTAGCCTCATTATTGGAATGGATTCAAGAAGCTATTAGCTCATCTTTATTTCTACATACAACCTTGCATAACCTATTCTTTTCATTGAGGTGGTCACCTCATCCATACGAATTCATTTGCTAATGAAACTACTCAAGTAGCCCAACCCAATATTAACTTAAATTTTCATTTTTTGTGGAAATATAGATATTTATTTATATGTCATGATAAATCTCTAAAAGGACGCACACATTTTATTACTTCCTCACTTTTTGTTTTGGACATGAATGAATGAATAGGAGTAGGATCGAGTTCGAGTTCAAGTGCAAGTCAGGACTTCGTTTTTGTTACACCGTGATAATGCATTCGGGATCCACTCTTTGTCCCACTTCTAGACTGTTTGCATCAAAGTGGTGGGTTCTATTACGTGCGCTTGTTTGTTTCTTTTTCTTAATTTATTCAATTAGTGTATTGAAAGGGTGGAGATGTAAAGTAGTAGTTTGAAGTTAGAAATATAGGCTGTTTTATGTAAATTTAAAAATATAACTAGTGAATGAAAAAGAATATATAGGTGTTTGAAGTCCAAAAGAATATGAACAAAATGAAGGAAATTCATTCCAAGTTTTCAATCTCCACTTTCCAGCTTTTCACAAAAACTTTCTTTTTTTCTCTTTAGTATATGGTATAGCAGATTTAATGGCCATTGTTGGCTAATTTCTTTATCTTATTTAAAGCGAGTCTTTGGAACTTTGTAGATTGGGAAATAATTAAGACTTATTGCTAGGTGTTCCGTTCATTTATATATTACACTATTTTTCAGTGCTTTTGTTTTTATGATTATTTTTTATTGATTTCTATTATGTACAATTAGTTTATTGATTGAAATGATCATTTGCTATATTAAATATTAAATACATAAAAGTTTAATTCTTTTAATCTTTGTAGCAGTTAGGAGTTTTTAATTTGTTACCAAGATATCATTAAGTTTTAGGAAAAGTGTTCTACTAAATTAAATGCAACCATGAATATTGTATTATCTTGCTTCGATAGTCTTTCTTTTCTTAAAGTTATTATTTAATCAAAATTTAGATCATATATAAAGTTGTCAAACAATAAAAGTTAATTGAATTATATATTTTTTAATAACTAATCTTAAAGAAAGACATGTATCTAATATCACATCCAATATGTGATAAATGAAACAATGATTTTTTATATCGTTGGTCAATCATAGTTCCATAAACTATTATTTGTTTATTGATTATTCACTTTTGTTATTTACAAAATTTAATCT
>JAOQMP010000001.1:23001457-23013506 GCA_027563575.1 Erythroxylum pedicellare
TTGTCCTTGGAGTGGGGTAGAAAGACCCTCTTGATGGCAGAAAACCAACTCCCTTTCTTTCCCATGATCCTAGCATTACTATCTCCACCTGAACCACGAAACAAATTGTACAATCAATTATTTGCAGAACCAGCCTAATCAGTCTTATCTGTATGAGTATGCAAGGACTACAAGCAAAGAAATTTTATGATCAATAATTTGTAAACTAGGAAGTTATTGTTTCATTAGAGCAGCACTGCAACAGATAAGAAGTTCCCAGGCAAAATTCAACCAGATAAATCGATAAAGCCTTCATATGATCCATGAATCTTCTTCAACAAGCACAGTGAAACAAACTAGATTTGAGCACAGTAAAGAGCAAGATAGATGGCAGAAATTTTTGAATAAAAAAGTAAAGGAACAAAACCAGAAACAGAGGATGAAGTGATGGATATTTAAGACGGATGAACTGATGGATATTTAAGACGGACTCAGGACCCCCAACACATTCGTATCATTTCTTAAAAGAGTGGGCTTAACAAGGCTTGAAACAGAACTGAAACTATAAAATTGCCTAAAGTCAATCGAAGTCACAAAAATACAAATACTGCCGAAGCCAAATCCTTTCAAGAATCATCTCTATTTTAAACGAAAACAAGTCCATGACACAATTCTGTAGAAGGTTGTCTGACCAAAAACAAGGAGAAGATAACAATTTAGCTACAAAACAACTAGAAGATGACAGAGGGAGTGTTGATTTCAGAAACACTTCTATGTATTTCCAGGCAAATTCACTTCAGAGGCAATTACAAATCTCGAAAAGGAATAATTGTTTATGACTGTACAGGTGATTATAACTGTCTTAAAAGATCAATCAGCTGACACTTCAAAGAAAAAAATGATTTGGAAGACGGAAGGAATTTGACATGAAATTCACCTAAAACATCACCAGCACAGTACAGAACTCTCGAAAAGATAGAAAACGATTCCACGTTTTAAACATAATCCTTTTGTATCTCCAAAGAACAAGAACAAACACTCACACATACCAAAAGAGATCACATGATCATAATAAATAGCCTAACAAACACAGCCAAAAAGCTTTCACGAACAGAAATGACACAGAAACTGAGATCACATAAATTTATTACGAAGTACCTTATTTAAGACCCAGTTTTGCAAAGACCTCGAAAAAGCTGTTTAGAAACCCAAAAAAAAAACAAAAAAGAGACAAGGAAGAGAAGCAGACAGAGAAGACTCTCTCTTTCTATCTCTAGGCTTCCTATCCTTTACTATGAAACATTCTGCGATTTTTCTTTTGATTATATATATATATATATATATATCTATGTACTTTCTTCAGAACCCAAAAGCTCCCATCTTTCTCTCACCCTCTCTCTCTCTCTCTCTCTCTATACAGAAGTACAGAACTTTGAATCAGGTTCTTGCTTGTATGACTTGAGCTCTTCCTTCCCGCATCACCATCTTTCACAACTTTTTGGTGGGTTTTGGAATTTCTTTTTCTTTTTCGGGTTGATGATGTGTGAGTTGGATTTATAAAATTTCATTTTGGCTTGGTGACGATGATTAAGAGAGAAAAAGAAAGATGACCACTTCCTCACTCAATGTGGCCAACCTCAACTAACTTTACTTCAATGGGAAGACTATTGCAGACCAACATCCATCCCCACTTCGATTAAACGGTTTGGTTTGGTACTCTTTCTCTCTCTTATTCTTAATTAATTTTTCTTAACTAAAAAAATGCCATACTTATTCAAGGAAATTTTTTTGCTTTCTCTATTCCCCACCACCAGCCTTCCACGCGTGCAATTCACGACCCACTTTTGGACCACGATTGCTTGTATTTGCTTCCTCGTTGTTATATACTAAAAGACAAGACTACAGAACAACAATCCATCCTTTGGTTTGTCTGTGAAAATCTCAGAACTCATAAAATGATCCAAGATTGGTACTTACCTAGTAATACAATATCACATTGGAACCAGACACGTAAGGTATTTGTTTAGTGTAGTTTGCCGATGGTTTATGGACCATGTTCTTGCTACTTGGACAAAAATAAATCTATCTATCCCCTGTACTTTGATTCCATTTGGTTGACTTAGTAATGACAATTCTCTTAACTGAAATTATAGTAAGTCCAAATATTCTTTACCAAAATATAAAGTTTTGGAGTTTTCCTATATTTATAGGCTTGACCCTTATAAATATAACAGCAATAAAAAGAGTTCTCATTTTGTCTTTTTTATTCTCTAAAAATTAAAAAAAATCCAATTCCTTTTGGCAAGGCCTATAAAATATAAGGCAGAAAAAGAAAACGTGCTAGTTCTTAAATTTTGAGTCTTCATTAGAAAATTTGTAGGTTAGGAGCTACCTCGTCTTCTTGCTTCCTTTAGTCAATCGAAAAACTGGAGCCCTCCCTAGAGTCCCAGCAGTCAAGAAAATGGGCTGAATCACAAGAACCATTTCAAAAACTAGAAAATTGGACGCTCAATCATACTTCGTTTATAGATTTTCTCAGGCCATTTCGCATCATAATATGAAATAGTGATGAGTTATCTCTTATTTGCAGAGAAAAATAAAATCCTTCTGTTCTAGCAACATTCAATTTCTCATGCATGCGTTTGGCAATATTAATATAGAAAAATTATAGTTAACTGGGGGAGTTCCCTTCAGGCCACCACTTAAGATCACCTACTATGCTCATGTATTATCTTATGATTTTTACTTGTAAATCAAGTAGTTTCGTCATAACCTTTTTAACCATGTTGTAACAACAATAATCATTAATAGAAAACTAAACACACACACAAAAATTCATGTCAAGTAAGTAATTAAGATCAAAGTTCGTGTTAACTCATCTTAATTTGTAAATGATTGTATTAGTGTAATCAAACCTTATGTCATGCTACTTTTCACTTTCTTAGTCCTTAAGAAAATCTTTGAGTGAGCTTAGTTGATCGACAACTGTTGATCAATATATAAGCTTGGCCCGAAGAACCCCCGACAGAGGTAGAAGAAGGAGATATTATCAGGGTCCAAGGAGCTTTTGGTCCCGCGATCGAACTTTCTGATACTTTTAAACATCGTCAAGATAAAACACGGGAGAAAGCTATCATAGTCAAATTACTGGGGAGGCGTATTTTCTGATACTTTTAAACATTGTCAAGATAAAACATGGGAGAAAGCTATCATAGTGAAATTACTGGGGAGGCGTATTAGATATCGAATGCTGCAGAACCGACTCAAAATCATGTGGAACCTCACTGGCCCTCTGAAGGTGATCGATCTGGACAATGATTTTTTTCTTGGTAAATCTAATCGAAACAAAAGACTACTTGATAGCACTTACCAAGGGACCATGGGTCATCTTAGGACAAGCGCTAGCGGTTCAACCTTGGCACCCCTAGTTCCAGCCAGCACAAGGAAAAGTCATGCGAGTCATAGTGTGCGTGCGCTTTCCTGAGCTTCCGGTGTCACGGTATCATCCAGCTATCCTCCAAACATTGGGAAATCTAGTAGGGTACACAGTGAAAATTGATGCAAATACTCAACAATCACAAAGGGAAAAATACGCTAGAGTTGCAGTAGAGATTGATCTAACGGAACCTATAGTCTCACGTGTCGAAATAGATGGGGAAGAGATAAAGGTGGCGTACAAAGGCCTCCCTCAAATTTGCTTCTCATGTGGGAGAGTAGGACATAATGCAGATACATGCCCGGCAAAAGAACAGAGCCCCCAAGAATTAACTACAGCAGACGGAGGACGCAAAACCATTGGTGTAGGCGACCACCCTCCTACACCGACTACTGGGGAGGATATCCAAGCTCCCTATAGCCCATGGGTACAAGTGCAACGAAGAGCAAGAAGGACCAATCCACAGCTGAAGCAACAGGGACGCGACACTACCTTCGAGAAAGGGCACATGCAACCATACGAGCCACCTTTTACTCCACTTGCAGACAGAGAGATCCCAGTCGATAATAATGGAGGATCTTCTGAGCCTGACAGCGACATGACAGATAAATTTGAACAGCTAGAAAGAATTAGATTGTTTGCACATGGGCGAAAGGAGAAGACTCGGACAAATCATCAGAAAAATTTCATCACGGCTAAAACCAATTCAATGCGCAAGGCAAAGGAGGTAGTCCAACCCAAATCATACAGCCTTCCCATGCAAGACGTACAGGAAGGAGCTAACGTAAGCGAACGCCAGCAAGAATCCATGCATGCAAAACCATATTCTGCCCAAGGAGCGGCTAACCACCACGTTTTTTATATATTCGCACATCAGGACATAGTTTACCAAACAAATGAGTTTCGAATACCAGGAGCGGACGCGATGGAATACGAGCACTTTGAAAAAGAGATGGAGGCAAATCGAGGGCACCGTTCACCCACATCACCAATGCACTTTCTAACTCCACAATCCAAATTACTTGATCTGGTTCTCGAAAATGGCGGTGAAGATGATGTGGAAATGGTTACTGATTCACAGAAGGAGTCACAACCAGAGAATTCAAGCTTGGTCATCGCCGGTGTTATAGACTCTGAGGCCCGACTCGACCATATCTGAGTGACATGGTGCTACTATTTACATCTTATAGCATGTCAATAATCATCTGGAACTGCCAAGGAGCAGGAGAAAAGATGCTTAAACCTGTATTGTTACATTTTGTTCGAGTATTTAAGCCTTTCATGGTGGTCCTGGTTGAAACCCGCATTAGCGGGAGCTGAGCTGATCAAGTCATACGCAGATTGGGGTTCCAGGAAGTCGAGTTTAGATTCTTTGTCTAATTTTATGGTGTCTTATTCTGTCCCATAAAATCTCAGTCATTTATTGGTGTGGGTTCCGCGTGGGTCCAACATAAATAAATGCGAGGCCCGCATAAATGAATGGCTGAGATTTATGGGACAGAATAAGACACCATAAAATTGAACAGAGGATTCTATCTCCCAGAAGTCCTTCCGAGTTGAAGCTGTCAGATTTTCTGAAGGTATATGGTTATTATGGAGGGAGTATGTCAAGATCAAAATATTGGCAGCTGTCAGATTTTCTGAAGGTATATGGTTATTATGGAGGGAGTATGTCAAGATCAAAATATTGGCAGTAAACCGACAATTTGGTCACACTTCAATTAGTAAAGATGGTTTTATATTTCTGCTCAAGGCAATTTATGCAATCCACAGAACCAATATAAAAAATATTTATGACAGAGTTTGAGGAAAATACACATGATCACTTCGCGAGCTTGGCTGCTAGGAGGCGACTTTAATGCTAAACTAGAAGTAGGAGACTGGCGAGGTGGTGCTAACACCAGGCAATTTGTTAATAAACCTTTTTCAAGAGTGTGTGCAAAACTGCCAGCTCCAAGACTTGGGATTCGTGGGATCATGTTTCACCTAGCTGAGGGGCAATGTAGCGGCGCACTTAGACCACGTCTTTTGTTCTAATGAATGGCATGAAGTTTTTTACAATGCCACCGTCCATCACCTTCCTTTCATCAAATCCGACCACCAGCCCCTTTTGATTACACTCCAACAGCAAGCTCCATCCAATAACAACACTTGACCATTTCAGATCCGATTTGTATGGCTCGTGAACGAATCTTTTGGTCTCTTTATGCAAAATCACTGGATCCATGAGCCTCATGACTTCTATGGCTCTCTCCGGCGTTTTGCAGGGACGTTACAGAGATGGAATAAAGAGGAGTTTAGCAACATATTTCGGCGTAAAAATAAACTATTAGCATGTTTAGCAGGAATCCAATGTACCCTAGAGGTGTGAAAATTCGATACGCTAGTGCAGTTGGAGGCGTTTCTTACCCAAGAACTCGAACAAGTATTATGTGAAGAAGAACTGTTCTGGCATCAATAATCACGGTCCCAATGGTTATCTCTTGGTGATAAAAACACGACATATTATCATGCAACGAACAAGAATAGAAGGAAAGAATAACCGTCAGTTATCTGCAATCTGAGGATGGACGAGTGCTATCGGATCCTACCGTTCTACGACAATTGGCCAAGGAATATTTCCAGACATTATATACATGCAAAGCGAGTAGTTCAACAAATATTCCAATCCTAGAGCATTTCCCAGTATTGTCTCAACATGCCAAAGAAAAGCTGAAGGCCCCGCTCAAAGAGGAGGAGGTAAAAGAAGTCATGTTTAAAATAGATGCTAACAAAGCATCGGGAGTGGACGGGTATCATACTTTATTTTTCCAAAAACACTGGGATGTAGTTGGTCAATCTATAGAGGAATTTGTCTAGAGAGTCTTTAGTCTCGCAGATTAGGATGAGGAGATAAATAGAACAATCCTAGTCCTAATACCAAAAATTTCTTCGCCTATCTCCATTACACAGTTCAGACCAATAAGTCTCTGATCGATGACTTACAAGCTATTGCAAAGATTGTGGTTAACCGGCTTCAACCATACCTCCCTAAAATAGTCACGCCGAACCAGTGCAATTTTGTCCCACATCGCCTGATAATGGACAACATCGCTATAGTGCAAGAAGTTATTCACACTATGCGCAAAAAGCAAGGTCAATCAGGATATCTTGCATTAAAGATCGACCTAGAAAAAGGATATGATCACTTGAACTGGGATTTCACTAAGGACACGTTGATACATGCGCGATTACTAAAAAACCTCATCATCCTCATTATGAAATGCATCACCACGATTTCCATGCAAGTAACCTGGGGAGGTGAATTATCGGATGCCAGGGGGATCCATTATCGCCGTATATATTCGTCCTTTACCTTGAGAGGTTGAGCCATCTAATTACTCAAGCTGTTAACGAAGGACAATGGCAGTCGATACGCCTAAGTCGTGGAGGTCCAACACTAACACATCTTTTCTTCACAGATGATCTCATCTTATTTGCCAAAATACAAGATGATCAGGTGATGGGTATCTAACATATCTTACACCTCTTTTGCTCAGCTTCAGGTCAAAAGGTCAGTAATGAAAAAACAAAGTGTTTTTAGTCTAGAAACGTCTCCCACAAGATGGCCCACGAGATAAGTCACAAGCTAGGATTCCAACATGCACAAAACTTAGGTAAATACCTTGGAGTGCCGATGATACACGAACGTACCTCCAAACGATCCTACCAGTATATACTGGATAATGTTCAGAAGAACCTAGATGGCTGGCGTGGAAAATTTCTATCTCTAGTGGGCAGGCTCACCTTAATCTAATCAGTACTATCCGTTCTTCCCATATACACAATACAAACTGTGCGGCTTCCTCGTCAATTATGTGATGAGCTCGAAAGGATTATTCGTCATTTCCTATGGGGATCAACCGCAGAGCAAAATAAACGTAGTTTGGTATAATGGGATTCAATGTGTAAGCCAAAAGAGGCTGGAGGATTAGGGCTCAGGAAAATACAGGAAACTAATGATGCGTTATTAACAAAACTCAGCTGGAATTTGATCAATTGACCGGACACACTATGGGTAAAGGTATTAAGTGCCAAATATAAATTCGATAGAAATCATTTACCCACTCACCTCTCAGTTGCTAGAGGGTCAATGGTTTGGCGAGGAATAGCTTCGATTTGGGAGCAGGTGATCTGAGGATTAAAATGGGTGGTGGGCAATGGTGCAACGACGCAATTCTGGAATGATGCGTAGATACTTAACCTTGGCCCTCTTAGAGAACGAGCTCTACAACCTATCCCCAGTCATTTGCTAAATCAACCAGTAAAGGCGTTTGTGGATGACCGTGGAGGATGGCGCTGGTCCCTATTTCACACTATCCTACCTACCTCGATCTGCATGGCGATTGCCGGCATACTTCCCCCATGTACTCAGTTTGGCCCGATTCGAGTGAGTTGGGGCGCATTAAATACCGATATGTATTCCACAACTTTTGCCTATAACTTGATGAATAGACTGGATGAACACAGTTGAAGAAAGGTTTGGGAAAAGATATGGAAATGGGAGGGTCCACAAAGAATTAAAGTGTTTCTATGACTCCTTGCTTGTGACAAACTCCCCACAAATCAACAAGTTCTGAGAAATCAATCTCCGGATTCCTCCTGTCACTGTTGTGGTGAAATTGAATCCATCTTGCATGTTGTCCGAGACAGGTATAGAGCTCGTAACTTCTGGAGCGGATTATCCACCAGAATTATATCAGATGAATTTTTCCGGGAGGAAAAAAGCTGTTGGTTATTCGACAATTTGCAATAACACCAGATGATACAAGGACTCGATTAGTCGATCGTATTTAGAACAGCTTGCTAGTTTCTTTAGAATTGGCGCAACAAAACAATTTTTGAGCCCAATTTTTCCTGGCTAATAAACCCTCATGTTATCGTGCTTCAGTACATCAGATCTATTATCCATGCTAAGGTATTGGTGGGAAGAGCTCTTCTGCGTCCAAGACTGCGAGTAGAGACTCTTGTTGGATGGATTAAGCCTCCGTAGGGCTGGATACGTCTCAATATTGATGGAGCATACAAAGGTTCGTCATCGAGGGCTACAGCAGGAGGAGTTCTTCGGGATAGCACAGGAAAATGGATAGGGGGATTTGCACATAATATAGGTTTCTGTACATCCATTTGTGTTGAGCTATGGGGGTTTATTCAGGTTTGCACTTGGCATGGGATCCGGGATATCGGAGAGTGGAACTCGATGTGGATTCATTGATTGTCATCAATATATTATCATCCTCCGATGAACCCGATGTTCCCTACAACACTCTACTCTTAGGTATTAACCAATTACTAAAACGTGAGTGGTTCTTTAAAGCTAGGCATATATACCATGAAGCCAACAGAGCTACGGATTGGCTAGCAAACCATGCCAGTTTTCTTGAACTTGGTGTTCATTGGTATCAAAACCCGCATGTGGGTTGTGTATCTATCCTACTAGAAGATGTAACCGAGGTAGTTTTTCCCCACCTAATAGTTTAAGTTCAATGTATTTCTCCTTCTGATTAAAAAAAATGCTATCTTAATTTGTAGGTAGAAAGATTTATCAACTGATTAAGGCATTAGGCAATGATCGCATGATCTTAACACATACAACTTTTTTTAACATTTAGAGAATAAATTATGAGCCGAGTTATTATGAATGACACGATCTTCTTGTGACCTGGATAACTTCAACTAAAAATTGGTGATCCAATCTCCTAAAAATCTTCAGATTAGATTAACCCTAGTTGGTTGTGCTCTGTGTTCAATTAAAGATGTTTATGCAAAATCCTTTCTATAGATATCATAGGTAAATTCAATTAGAGAAATGATAGAAAAAGTAAGATAAAAATTATCGGATAAATGAGAACATTAATTGATTTATTGAAAGCCATATTCCTAATTAAACTATTAGACTAATTAAAATATGTAGGAGTAATATTATAACATAAAGAAGTAAAAGAGATAATCTTATAAATATAAGCCTTACTAAAAATAGTCTTTTTATTTAGTAAAGATAAAATTTCAAACTTCAAATTTTAGCAAGATTTTTATTAAATATTATTATTGTTATTGCTGTAATCTTGAAATATAAGAATAAATTTTCCTATATTGGAATCATTACTTGATTAATTTCTATGTCCCATGACAAATTGGTTGTAAGATGAGCACTTATCTCATCTACTAATTTCAACAAATCCTTGATCTTATAACTTGGAAGAGACGTGAAAACTCTGTCTATGTATTAATAATTAATGATTAATGATTCTTTTTAAATAGCCAACCTGGTACAAATGGATGATTCCATTTCCATCAACAACAGTACTCCAACGGGTGTTATCAATTTCTACATGATAGTCCTAATTAGATAGGTTCTTTTCTGTAAAGCATATCAAGATTTATGCCTCAATGGTGCTTTCAGCACATCTTTTCTTATTAGCGAAATTTTTATTAAATATTACTATGTTATTGCTGTAATCTTGAAATATAAGAATCAATTTTGGAATCATTACTTGACTAATTTCTATGTCACATGGCAAATTGGTTGTAAGATGAGCACTTATCTCATCTACTAATTTCAACAAATCCTTGATCTTTAATTAACTTGAAGAGACGTGAAAACCCTGTCTATACACGTATGCCAAAGATTTGGCAGGCCCAGATGGTAACAAAATATTGGGACATGATACCCCACACCGAGAGGGGCATGATGCATTCGTTTCTTATCTGTTGTAAAGATTGTAAAGAGGAACGTATTCGAAAATTGCGATGTCCCATGTTGTCTTTACATTCAACCGGTGTCATGTAATTCTTCCACGGTTTGTTGCGGTGGGGCTTTCCCTGATGTCTGAGACCCCGACAGCGACGAGAGATGAGATTAGGACATACTATACGTACGATGGAGCTCGATGTGATGATGAAAATGCGAAGCCACGACAGTACTCCTGTATATGTGATGCATGTGATATGGACCATTGATCAAGAACAGAAGCGTATACATTGATTGCGATATGCATGCCTCGTGTGGGGATAACGTTGGATATTTGTTGCTGTGACATAATCAGACACCTGTCTGTGCACGTGAAGAGTTCGTCCAGACTTTTGTTGGTCTTAAATTAGAAATTTTTGTAAGATTATTTATGGATCGAATAATTTACGTGTACCTATATTTATGATTGTTTGTCGTTAGATTTTGATTTGCTTAAACGAATTTTATTTCCTCTCTCCTTCTTTTGTTAGAGAATTCTTCAATGGTTCAGCATATTATGATTCAATAAGTTTTTTCAACTTATATAGCAACTTTAAGCGCACACAATACATTGGAATCGATCAAGTTATCCTTAGTTGAATTGAGCGGATGGGATCATGGCGGTCACAAGTTATATAACCTGATTCCTTCCATGTATCACAGAATCAACTCAACTCAACAAACTTTAAGTGGGTAATTCGGTAATTGTTATCTCATAAATAATAATTATTATATACAACATAATATAAATAACTAATAAGTGAGCAAAAACATATAACTGTAATTGAATTCACAAGTGTCATAATAATTCGAGCAAGACAATGATATGTATATATACATGTCTGAATACTTCGCTAACAAGGACTTATCTATAAGGCACATCTGCTCAACATGACCAATAAATGTTTTGGCGGTAAGCCTTTCATTAACAAATCGCTACCATGAGATCGGTAACAATATGATCAATTGACACTTTATGTTTTTGCACTTCTTCTTTCACAGAAAATACTTCAAATCTATATGTTTCGTACCCTTTAGATATTTTTCATTCTTATAGAAGAATACGGCTGCGGAGTTATCACAATAAATTCTTAACAGTCTGGTAATACTGTCTACAAGACCAAGACTTAAGATATAGTTCCGCAACCAAAATCCATGAACTGTGGCCTCAAAGCACGCCACAAATTCAGCCTCTATAGTGGAAATAGCAATAACGGACTGCTTTCCACTTTTCCATGAAACTACTCCTCCAACTAATAGGAACATATAATCAAATGTAGATTTTCGTGAGTCTATACAACCGACATAGTCTGAATCCAAATAACCTATCACTTTGAGATGGGTTGATTTCCTATATGTGAGCATATAGTCCTTGATTTCTTGTAAGTATCTAAAGACTTTCTTTGCAGCTTTCCAGTGGTCCATTCTAGGATTGCTTTGATATCATCCTAACATTTCAACAGCAAAATTGATATCTAGCCTAGTGTATGTTTGAGCATACATTAATCTCCTCACTACTGACGTATAAGGAATAGACTCCATGTTCTTATATTCCAAATCGTTTTGTGGACATTACATTAGACTAAATTTGTCCCCTTTCTGAATTGGAACTATTCCTGCAGAGCATTTTTTCATTTGAAATCTTTCTAATACTTTCTAAATATAACCTTTTTCAAACAATCCCAACAATCCTTGTAATCTATCCTGGAATATTTCTATTCCTATCACATAGGACGCCTCACCCATATCTTTCATTTCGAAATTATTAGGAAGAAAATTCTTTACATTATGTAACAAAACAACATTATTTGCAGCAAGAAGGATATCATCAACATATAGGACTAATATAATGAACTTGCTCCCAC
>JAOQMP010000001.1:23033815-23045656 GCA_027563575.1 Erythroxylum pedicellare
TAATAATTTTAATTTAATATTTTTCTATAGTTTATAAATTAATTAAACAACTTTAATAAATTAATCAAAATTTTAAATTTTTATCATAAAATTTTATTAAAAATTAAGTTAAAATAATTATAAAAACAAAAAATAGAAAAATACAGGCATGACTTAAGTGTCACGACTATGGCACAAACCAATTATTTTGTTCTTCATTTTTATCATTTTATTTTAATTTTTTATAAAATTAATAATGATATAATTAAAATTAAAATGATAAAAATAAAAATAAAAAAGACTCAAGTCACGTTTTTGAGTTGGTTATCAGTATAATTAAAATTAAAATGATAAAAAATAAAAAATAAAAAATTAATGACGTGACTTAATTATTGACTTGGTGTCATGATCGTGACACTTATGTCACCAGACAATTATGTTTAAGTGATAGGTCACTTAAAATTTAAATAAAAATGACTTCGTATTATTTTTTTAATTGTCTACAAGTATCCTAGGAGGGTCTAACTATAATAAAGTACGTTTAAGTCATCCATACTCAGATTAATCTCTACTCGAGTCAGGTAGATTTTTTATGGAAGACAAAACTTTGATTTCAAATTTTAAACAGCTGCATATATGAAGAAGGCTCGATCCCTTGACTTCACTTCAACCCAAAGAATCCCTCACTAACTTAACTGTGCTTTGGTGTTAATGACTACGTTTTATTAAGTGAGCGGAGAGAGTAAAATTAGAGAGATGATCCGCCTCCAATATATCATTATTAGAAATGCCAACAACTTCAATGTTATATGTCCAAATTTTCAAACGCTTTCTATTCATCAAATCAATAAGAATCCACATATAAAACACTTTTTCTAGTGGCCCCTATTTATAGGTCCCTTCCAAGCTATTTGGACTAAGCTTGGAAGGAAGTGGGGATTGTGTGTCATGCATCTCTTTCTTCTATAAAAACATTTTTCCACCTGTATTTTTCCCCTACTCATGTGGTTGGTTGGCTGGCTAGATTAATGTGGTTCTACTCTGATTGAATGATAACAATATTCAAATGTATGCATTGAACAGATATAAGCAGAATTCAGCAAATTGTGCGATCATATTCATAGCTGTAGAATTGCTATCTTGGCCAATCAAAATAGTTACTAGCAAGATCTCCCAAATTTATTCCTGGCAGGAGGTAAAAAAAAATCTATATTCATACTTTCTAGCAATGAAAGTGGGAAAGATTCAGTAGCTTAAAAAGTTGTTTATTTTATTTGACCCACTTGCTTAGTTGTGAATGTATGTGAGCTTAAAGAGTGCAAGCAGCAGCACAAAGCATAAAATGTCCACGATCATGATTCATGACAAGAATGAGAAACAAAGCAGGTGGGAATTTTTTTTTTTGGTTTCAAGAACGTACCTTGTGTGCAAGGTCATTGGATCTGGCATGAACAAAACAAACACCGAAGTCGGAGGAGAGAGAGCTTAGAGGAAAAGAAGAAGGAAGCTCATTTGGGTGTTGAAGAGAGGGAATGACCCGTTTCTTCTTTTTGGCCAATCAAATAGTGTGAGGGGAAGATGGGTTGGCAAATTATGCTTCTTTTCTTTATTCTTTATTGAAAGAACTTCTTCTTTAGCTTTAGCAGGAATAATTCCTAGCACTAATATATATTATATAGAGAGAGAGAGAGACCCAATTCTACTTATCTTTCAAAAGTAAACCTCGAACAAACTGAAAGATACTGGTTGTTTAAATAGATCTTATTGTAACTTTTGGGTAGTGTTGTGATTTGAGAACAGTGACGGAGATACACTATTGGGCTCCCTAAAATTTTAAAAAATTAATTTTTTATTTTTAATATATATATATATATATACACATATACATATATACAAGAACGAAATTATTTAGGGGTCAATGTTGTATTGGACCCTCCAAAATTTTTAAAAATTAAATATTTGGATATTCCTATTTTAAATTTCTGACTCTGTCACTGATTGAGAACTTGTTGAAGGGCAATGGTATGTCACTGCATCAAGTGTTCTTGATAATATTCATCTTTTCCTTCGGGAGGACTAATATTGCATATGCTCTTGCGCAATTACATTCGCTGCTAAACTTGTTGGCAAGAATAGCTCACTTTGGGATTAAGTAGGAGTGATCTAAATGATTTCACCTTCTCACTTAAGACTTTCCTTCACATGAGGTCTTGAGTTCGACTCATGCTAAAGGAAAAGAAATAGGAAATTTTTCTGTTGATAATCCTCTAGCTACTGGGCAAAACTTCTCGATCGGATCAATTACAGTCGTCTCGCTTCCAGCGGCAATGTGAGAATTGAAGCTATTAGAAAACTTAGAGATTGATGAGAACTTGATATTAAGCAGGGTCAATGATCAACCATCAGCTGAACAATTAAATATGTGACGACTTCTTGTGCGCAAAAGTGTACAGACTACGTAGGAACCTAAGGAATCTTAAGATTCCAGATTTACCTCATTTAGGGCACTTAGAGTGAGATCTTAGGGACTTAAGATTAGTTCGACTAAGCTGACATACCTAATATTAAAAAAAAAAAAAAGGGCTCACTTTGGAAGGATCACTGACACATTTCCATTCAAATTATTTTAACAAGCTGAAGACTAACGTTACGTTTTCTACATGTCCATCACTTTGACGTATAACATATTAACAAGTTTTGATAACTGTGTACCAGTCAAGTGTATGTCTATCTGTCACCATAGTTTGTATAGGAAGAAGTGGGCATGCCAAGGTCCGGGGCATTTATATGTATATACATAATTAGGTCATCTCTAACTATTACACCAAATTTTTACACCAAATTTAGTATAAAGTGGAATATTTTCAGAATCTTTTTACACTCAATTTGGTATTACTCCAACCATTCTACATCAAATTTTTACATCAATTTTTTTTCAAAAAATATACCACAATAATTTAGTTATTAACTAAATTAATTTATTTATTAAAAATAAAAATAAAAATCACTATTCTTAATTAATTAATATATACTTTATACTAAATTAATATTATATACAAAATTTATTTAATATTATTGCAACAACAAATTAATAATATATACAAATATAAATTGATTAAAATTTCTCATTTAACCTCTAATCATTTGAATTTTCATATCGTTTTCACAAATGTTCAATTGGTACATTACGAAGTTCATAATGAGCTTCTTTATCTCTAATTTGCTTATATCTAGCAAGGAATTCTTGAAATATTTTTGTTGAGTTTTAATTTTTAAAATCAATAGTGTGATTTAAATTTATGTACTTTTTATTTCAAATTTACTTTTTGTTCTTAACATATTTTATTAATGAATGTATAACACTTATAGATAAGAATTATAAATAAATATTAAAAATAAATTTAATATTATATTCAATATTAATCTCGTTTTAAATCTCTCAATGAGATCTTTGTAATGATATATTTTGTGTAAAGTAATAAATATGTTAAATTTAATTACTTAGTAAATTATGTAAATAAATTCATTTGTGAAAAAGACATAAAAAGAAAATGTTAAAAAGTAAATGGATAAAATTGTCCTTTTGTACTTTTGGCGTAATAAACAGTAACACACCAAATTTAGTATGCCACTCTTCATTGCACCATTTTAGTACCTTTTTTTTTGCCTTGGTTGAAGTAAATCTTTTACACTAAAATATTAAATTTGATGTTTTGGTGCCTTTATTTTAGTTTTGGTGCCTTTTTGGAGATGGCCTTAGGTAGTGGGTGGAATCATGATTCGTGTGTGACTGATGTTGTTATATCCAGAACCATAAAAACTGCTGTAAAGAGAAAACGACATAATAATGGGAAATGCTAGCTCAGATATTTCAACCCTCTCTCACTCTATTTCTAAAACCTTTTTGCTCGAGGAAGTTAGTCATGAAAAGGCAAAAGTACACGACACGGATTTTGCTTTGAATAGACCAACTTTGACAAGTTAAATAAGTTGGAGGGAGATGATAAGTGGAATCTAATTTCTAGGCAGTGAATGGTTTGGACAAGATCTATAGTGAATTAGTTGGTTTAACTCTTGGAGACAAGAGTTTAGAGTTCCTGAAGATGCTCCTCCCTCCAATATGTTTGGAGTCTAGAGTTCCCTAGGGAGAAAAAAGGGGCTTAAACGAAGTATCTCATTTATGATTCCTTTCAAAACAGCATTAATGTTGTTCCTTCTCAATATAATGGGACTCAAAGCAAGGGGTGAAACTTTGGATGCCAACTGCAATTATTAGTGACCATCTTGCTGTGCACACAGAAAGCTTAAGCAGGTGAGGAAAAATCGGAGACTTAAGTGAGCAATATTTGACATATGCCTTTTTAGGTCAAAAGGTGTGAAGATTTTCTAGTGACCTTTTGCTTTTGTATGCTGTAGACCAATAGACATCATTAGGTTCCCTTTGGATAGGAAATATAATCTCCCCCACCACAGAAAGAAACAATAACTTGATGAACTTTAAGACTTTACTGAACTAAACTCGTGAAACATAACAGCTTTAACTGAAATTAACTTTGGACACTTCTAAATTTTTGTCTTTTGACAAGGTAAAACGGCCAGTTAAATCCTGAATCAGATTTGAGATTGATCAATATTAGTGTCAAATCCTGCCCAGTATGAATTGATGATCAAGCTATGCTTTTTATTCTAAACAATCGGAGCATACAGCTGCGCAGAGACAATGAAGTGACCACACGTGCAACTTCTGACATCAATCAAGAGTTGAATGGCTCTGTCAACCCATCCAAAGCCTGCACAGCACTCAGGTAGGCCATTTTGCGATACAGCTCTGGGTCAATGCTGACACCATTAGCCCAGGTCCAATGCTTAGCACTTGACATCCTCTTTCGTTCCCTTTCACTGAAGTGGCTTGAACGTAATAAGCTCATGAGATATTTGAATGACAAATGTGCTAAAGTTTGCCATTCTTAAATCGTAATCCTTAAAAGTAGGTGTACAAGCATTTTGACAAGTAAGATTACAAGCGGAAGACAATGAGAATCTTAGAAGAACTTGAGACAATTTATAACAGGAACAGCTCACATCATTTTAGTAAAAACATATTAGTTAGGCAATCCTTTGGAACTACTAGATAGAGAATCAGACTTGTAACACGAGTATACTATTTTTAAGCCCATTCAGATTACTTAGCAGAGTAGATCAAGCTCAGTATTTTATTCCATGAATTGGGGCCAAAGGTTTGCAGGTCATGAATAGATGTTGACATACACTTTCTGTTAAGCAAAACGTAGTTATGGGAGATTGACATACATAGACTGAAAATCAAAACCATAACCACCACCAACCCAGGATTTTTATTGACATTTATGAAAATGTTATCATGATGTTAGAGGTCAGCTAACTCTTTGTAACTTTAAACTGAATTAACCTACAATGACAGAAGAAACGTACATGAAATGGAAGATCATCCAGGTTAGGCTCCCGAATTGGTCCTAACAATGACTTGCTAAGAACTGGAGACTTGCTGCTTCAGACATATGGATTGATAGGTGAGACACAAACTAGACATGCTAATAAATATATCACAAATCACTGGCTATCAGGATCACCGGAGCATTTCTTGCTCCAACCACCAGATCCACCTTTTCTTTCCCCTCGCTTTCTCTTGTATCTGGGAAACTGGATCTCTGAAGCTAAACACGATTTTAGAGATGACTGCGACTGCTCTTGAGTAACTATAGGTGTTGCCACTGAATCTGGATCTGAGTTTGGAATTGGACAAGGGTCTCTGCTTTCTCCTTCTTCACCTTTATCTGCTTCAAGGTGTGTTTCTATGAGTTGTTTACTTGCCCCCACCAAAGCCTGTACCTCTCCATCAGCTACTTCATTATGTATCAAGACATTATCCATAATCTGCAGATATCAATTTGGAGAGATGCACTACAAAAATTAGTTTATTTTCCATTCACTGAAAAAACTGTATCTTAGGAGATTGACAACTAAATATAAAGATGACGGATAAAATAACTGATAGCTTAACTACTTAATCACTAGGAGCTGATTGCAAAGATCTTGAGAGAAATAAAGAGATGGGACTGCACAAAGATTCTTTTCTCATTAACTTGCAAAACGATAGATCATCTCTGGTGCACAGAAAAATCCCATAAGAAGTTACCAGATTAAATGAAATTATATAAAGAGTTCTTACATCTTCACATGAATCACCGATTCGTGAATGATGGAAAGTAACATCGGCAGCAGACAACAGTCCAACTGTGCTTTCAATTATATCAGGGACATGAACAGCCTCCCCAAAACTTGATATAGCACTTTCAGTCAAAACCAGATCTTCAATATCGTACGCTGATATATGCTGAGGAGTAACATGAGCAGCTCCCATCGATATTGCTTCTCCATTGCCAGCAGAAAATGTAGGACTTGGAGCCGAGCTAGTTTGAGCATCAAAAGCTGCAAGAAGGCTCAAATTCTCTGAGGAAGAAAACTTGGCTGCATTTTTCGTCATTATCATGTCAAGTTGATTCTTAAGCTTGTGAACCCGAGAGTGCACTGTCTCAATTTTCCAAAGGACTGCCTCCAAGGAGCTACCACTGCCATCACCAAACTCGAAAATGAAACGGCTATCATCAAAACCACATTTGTCACTGCACTCAGTATGTTGATCCGTAGTTGCTGCTCAGAAACCATAGTGAGCATGTCAGTAAATGTAAAACTAAGCAGAAATTTTTGGGCTTAAACGTATGTAAGAAATGAAATAAGGATAAAGACCAAAACAAGCTGTTAGAAGTAAATTCAGGCCACTACTTCTGTTTTTGTTTTGCTATGTCATGTGGGTATTAAGAGGCTATACAATTAAAACTTAAGAAATAATACATCTTTCTTCTTGTTTCTTTCTCTTTGCCATTAAGTTCTTCTATCAAACTGATTCCTAGATATTGAAATTGTATGTTGAGTCCAATTCATTTATACAATGACAGCGTAATCAATGACGCAATACCTGGAATTTTCATTAATAAAAAATGTCAGCACAGATCATGACCACCAGTTCCCATCAATTCTTTTATCCATGAAACTAGACTAAAGGAGTTTATGCAATGCAGAAAATCAGCAAAGGAGAATTGCAGTTGGCCACATGTCTACTGAGGATATAAAGGATAAGATCATCATTAATCATATAAGGTTTGTGACAAGTAACTGGATCATATTTAGCAACCTTGCAGTGGAATGCATATGAATTGGAAAATTAATAAACAACAATATAACTTGCAGCTTTTATAACATGCCAATTTTTTGATGAATCCTCAATTTTTGGCTTGCTATCGAGTTTTAACGAAGCAAATTACCTTTATTGCCAAAATCAACAATTAAGGAAGAGACATCAGGATTGGATCTCTTATTTTCTGCAATAGTTCAGAAGGTGAAGTCAAACAACTATATTGGGAAAGTCAACGACAAAGAATCCTATCATTAATATGCAAGTAGAAAGACAAAGTTTATACCCAGATATGAAAAGAGATTATGGTTTGACATGTACGACGATACATCAGTCGTGTCTTCGACTCTCTTTCGTTTCCTTCTCTTTATGGCCCTTGTTCTATAATGTTGGTTTGAAAATGGCATTGACTTTGAAAAAAGATCTTCAGAAACGGATTCCCTGAGTACTGAATGTTTACTCTGTTCATTAGCTGCCAATTCTCTCGCATACTTCAATGATTGACTCTCAATTTCCTTAATTTTCAGTTCTGTCCACTTGCAACGCCACATCAGAGGTCGTATAAAATCCCTCCAGTGATTGGTTAACTTCTTCTTCCTACATAAAGGTGAGAAAATTAAACAAATTGTACAGGAATACAACCAAAAACTATGGTTCTGAACTGAAACCTGTTGCAGAAGCAAACCATTTTAGTAGATGATAGATAATTTTTAAAAGTTAACACAAGTACAATGATATTTCATCAGCATAATCACTAAATTGTCCGATGACAATAGGATCTATTACTGATTTCTCTGTTGTACTTACATTTCTATAAAATCAACTAAAACTCAAAACTGTATCATCTAAACAACAATTTTATCTTTTGAAGTTTGTTCGCCTTTATTTTAAGATGGCATTACATATATCTTAAAGTATAGTTTAAACACTGAAGCATTTTCATATGAATGAAAAACTGGGAAAGCTGAGTGACCAAATAAGAAGTTGCCAGACATTGTCCTCAGATTGATGTGGAGGGTTCAGGCCAAATGATGATGTTCTAAAAGTTAAAATCGGATCTTTAATTTATCCAGGTCTCTATGTCAATCTAACATTATTTTTTTCAACTGTGCTTTTCATCAATATAGTCAAATTTGGGATCTGAATTCTGGACGCATAGTCTAATCCTTCACATCTGAATAAGGAAAAACAATTGAGAAGCAAGTGAAGAAAATAGCAATAGAATCAAAAAATAACACACCTTGTTTCAAATAGGCTACCAAATGCATCATAGCGTGAGGCCAAGTCATTGTCAATGAAAAATTGCGACTCCACTTCAGCATCACTTAATCCAGAATATCTCTCTGTGTTAGAAGTCTTGTCAACAAATGAGCTTGAATATTCCGTTGCCTCTGGATCTTCAGTTTCAGCTAACCCAGTCTTAGTGATATTTGTACATGTGGTTATGTCAACTTCTACATCTCCAGGGTCGTTTGAGACCTTAGTTTGTTCATCCGACATGGTGTCTGAGCTATCAACTGTTTCCTCACGTTTAACCACGCACGCTGAAGCCGTGCCGACTATACTTGTTGAGACATTTTTTTTCTCATCACCAATGGCTGCTTTGGACGACTGACAAGGTTTATAGTCTTCAACAGTTTCCATTTGGTGGTTGTGCAGAAGCCAGCACACAATCTTAGTCAAACTCAATTTGATTTATGAATGAGCAAGGCTCTAAAGCAAGTTCCTTCATGGAATTTGAAGCAAGACACAGAATTTTCCTGAATTAAAAAATTAAAACCTTCAATTCTGTATCAACAATTTTTTCTTAACTTCAGTTCCAAATTACATAGGATGACGAACAAGCAATCTAAATTGAGTAGCTTGGGGCAGAGGAGATTTTTAAAAAATGCATAAAAAAATTAGAATGCAACAGATGTACAGAATAAAGATCAAAAGAAGCAAGCAATGCAACTTTTTAAACTAATGTTACGCATAAAAATTTAGCATGGAGCTCCAACCTATTTCCCTTACCCATGCACCAATAGATTTCCAATTTCACAAATTCATTTGTCGAGATTGAAAGGACAAAAAGGAAGAAGTCTTGATGCACCAATCTATCATTTTGTGTCAATAAGAAAGGGAAACAAGGAAATTGATAGCACAGAATTCCAAGCATAATCCAGGGTGGGTGCGCGACACAGCAAACTTACCCAGCAACTAATAAAGGATATATGCAGGCAAAATTTAGGAAGTTTCAGTGCAAAGAATTGTGATACACGTAAACATTTACACGTGCACCTGGTACAGAGGCATACAAAAGCAAGTTACAGAAGAGTTGGCACTTGGCAGGGAAAGAAAAGGGAAAACAAGTGGCAGCAACCCAACAATTACGCATAAGAAAAAGAACAAACACCTGAACATGAGCAGAAACAGACCAAGTTTCTATACTTTAATAAGCTTCAAGTAAAGGAGAAACGGAAGCACTCACCTTTACATATACAAACATTTGGCTTTACACATCAAACAGGTACCGCGTTTGTTAAGGTAAAAGGAAGACAGTGAGAAATTAAGAGTTTTGACAAGCTTGGAAGTTGGTTGGTGTTGTGTGTGCGGCGAAGTGGAGGAAACGAAAGCGAGAGAGTGGGAGAGAGAAGGAAAGGAAGTTAACGTTACAATAAACCTAAAGCGGTTAGTCTCGTTTCGTACTACTCTACTGCTCCTACTCGTCGTGTCGTAGCGCTTCCCGCTTTTGTTCCTAAGTTGATCACCACAGTAAATAGTATATAATACAATACGCAGGAAAGTGAAAAAAGTTATATTGAGGAAGGATGATTTTCTCTAGTATTTTGACTTTTGAGCTTTCATGAATTAGGTAATATTTAGGTTACAAATTAAGATCATTTTTTTCATATTTTTTTAAAATGTGCATTACAAATTTGAATAATTATTAATTATAATTATAAAATTGAGAATGAGGCTGATGAACAATTGATAAAATGATTCAGGTAAGTCTCTTTAAGGAAGATTGCATATATTAATATTATATGACTCTTTTCGGACTTTTTTAAAACATAAAAAACTTTTGCACTGGACACGTTGATTTATGACTTTATAATTATGAAATGTTATGACTTTAATAATCCTATGAAATTTAAATCTTAGAATTAAGACAATCAAATCCAAGATGATTATAATGTTAGCGATGTTAAATTATGCATCTTATTTTAATTTTTAAGAAAAATCAAACCAAAAAATATATATTTTAAGACATTGTTTTGTTACTTCCAAGAATGATAATAGGACAAAAGTGCAGCGTGGTATATCCAAAAGAATTAATAAACGACGAAAACATTCGCATGTGCTGAATTTATATCAAAGCAGATTTATTGTCTTTCTTTTTTTTTTTTTAATTAATGAGATAATTATGTATGCTTAGATATGAATGATACAATTTTTACAGGCAGTGGACATAAATCCATCCAATGTAAACGTTGCCGTTCTGGGCCTGATAAAAGCCCACTTAATGTTTTCCAAAGCTAATTTTCTATACGTTAATTTTATGAATAGTGTCTCATGTTTCTTATTGGTTCATCTTATTTTGCAGTAGAATGAATCGTGCGTACCAGCCAAAAACGGGTACCGTACTAAGAATGATCATCAATCCATACTAGCTACTGTATTTGGGTTAGTTTGGGTCGGTACCTAAGATGCCGGTATTTACCATACAACAATTGTAAATTTAATAACTTTTAAGGACCAAAGTGGAAAACAAAATTAATTTTCAGCACTACAGCCCTAAGTGAACTCTCGTGTTATCTCACTTTCTCATTTCTCATTTGGTCTCTGTTTGACAATCAGCGGATTATATTAGCTGTCAGTTGATTTTATCAACGGTTAACTGTCAGTGAATTAATATAACTGATTTGACTAGTGAATAATATCAGTCACTTTTTTTTAAATATTTGGTAAAACTAACTGTTTAGTATTATTTTTTTATGTATAAAATGACTTAAAAAAATTTATAAGAACATGAGTATTATATCTTCTTATTCTTTAAACATTCTCGTAAGAATTTAGATAAATAAAAAAGAACTCAACATCATTATTTAAACCAAAAGTTTATAATAATCTAAGAATGACATCTAACTGGCATTAAACTAGAAGTAATATTATCACAAATAGTTGTCATCTCCCTAGTTTTCAGTTCTTAAACGTCTTTTTATATAGAGTTAACTTCAATATCTTCAAATACATCTGGAGGTATAAATTCAGGATCTTGATCAATGATATTGAAAGTTAGGTCATCAATTATGATTCTTCTAATATAGATATGTAACACAAAAATTGCATAAATTATTCTATTTTAATTCGTCAATAAATACTTAGACATTTTCTTCATTATCTTCCATAAAGCTTTAAGAATACTAAAAGCCCTCTTAATATAACTTCTCAATAACGAATGAACTTGATTAAAAACTTCTCAAGATCTTCTTAGATTTGGGCCATGAAACTCTAATTAATGATACCTTGTCTTTGAGTAAAATGTCAAATATCCTTATCTTTCCGGATAACCTTTGTTATGAATTTGTTTAATAAATTGAATTATTAATTAGTATATATAAGTAATTTTACTTAAGATAATTTAAGAA
>JAOQMP010000001.1:23045756-23063951 GCA_027563575.1 Erythroxylum pedicellare
TGTTATGAATTTGTTTAATAAATTGAATTATTAATTAGTATATATAAGTAATTTTACTTAAGATAATTTAAGAATATGTTAAAAAAATATTTAAACCATAAATACGTATTTTAAAGGACATAAAAAAGAGGTTAGAATAAAGTTAGAATCCTTTCTATTGACTTTCTTTAGACACAATTATACTTTTATAAACCTTTAAATAAATGATAATATATAAATATTATCTTTATTTTAAATTTTATTTTAGATTAAATCTTAGTTTAAATTATTAATTTATTATATATTAATAGGCATTATTAATTCATTTTATTTCAATAAAAATTTTATTTTATACTATATTTTTACTCATTCTTATAATTTTTACTTCTTATTTATTATATGTCGATTTTATATCGGTTTAATATCAGTTAAACCTTTAAACCTTAAACATTTTTTTTTACTTGTTTGATGTTTGATTCAGTTTTTAAAATATTCATGTTACCGTATAAAGTTCTCAAATGTCAGGCAAAATTTTAGTGAGAACAAAATTTGAATATTTATACTAACATTACAAATCTTTATTAGTTTATTATAAATTTTAATTTTAATTTATTTTTTCTTAATTTGTCCTACTCTAGCTAATGTGGCTCCACCTATAAAGTGGATTGTAATTATGTAATTGATATTACTAATAAATAATTTTTTTGATTAATAACTTTTATGATAGATCATATGAAATTTTAATAGTCTATATATAGTCATCTAGCCTGTTCAATAAACCAAGTAGTCATTTGGTCATTTATTTAAAATTTCCATTTTGGTAAGCTCACTTTTCTAACAGTTTGTTATTCTCCAACTAAGATTTTTCATTCACTATCTATTCTTCGGTTCTGCCTCTGCAGTAAGTTGGTTGTGTAAATTGTCTATTATGTTCTTATAATAATAATAGTTTATTTATTAATTAATAAATAGAGTTATGAAAACAAAAATTATCTCTATTTCTATCTCTATCTCTATCTCTCAAGATGAAAGAATTTGTAATAACCTTGTTTGGCAATCAGCAGATTGCATTAACTGTTTGTTGATTCTACTAACGGTTAGCTGACAACGGATTAATATAGTTGATTTGACCAGTAGATAATATCAGTTGTTTATTTAAAGATGTTTGATAAAATTAATTATTTAGTATTAACTGTTTATATGTAAAATGACTTATTAGAACATGAGTTAAACAAAAGATTTATAAGGACATGAGTGTTAGTGATTACGTAATAATTTATCACAAATAATGAAAGTAATAGTGACTTACAAATGTTGTCTCGATAACTACCATAGTTTTGATGAAATATTTAAATGCCATAAAAAATTGTTACTAAATGTCTTAATTCCTGCAATGAATCTTTATTACTTTATAATTAATTTTAATTTTAATTTTTTTCTTAATTTGTCCTAGTGGAGCTAATATGGCTCCACCTGTAAAACAGACTATAAAAAATAGTTATTTTAAACTATATAACCTGATCAATTATGTATTTAACATGACTAATAAATTTTTTTATTTATAACTTTCGTAATAGATCATATGAAAATTTAATAGTCTATGTATAGTCATCTACCCTGCTTAATAAACCAAGTATGCATTGGGTCACTTATTTAAGATTTCCATTTTTGGTAAGCTCAATTATCTAACAATTTGTTATTCTCCAATTGGGATTTGTCATTCACTATTCTTTGATTCTGTTGTGTGGTAAGTTAGCTGTATAAATTGTTTGTTCTCTTCTTACAATAATAATATTTTATTTACTTATTTATTAATTAATAAAGAGAGTTATAAACAAAAATTATCTCTATATTTATCTTTATCTCTATCTCTCAATAGCTTAAGTAATTTGTAATAACTTTTGAGAACAATAGTCTTTTCGTCCCTTAATTTCTCAACTGCTAGAGCAAAATGCTCCTCATAGAAGCATTTTTAAAAATAATAAATTAGGTTCAATCCACCAACTCAATCAACTGATTACCAAAAATGATTATCAGTAGGTTATATGATCCAACAGCCAAATACCTCTGAATTTGTCAAAAAATAGTAGATCAGCTACTTACCAAATAAGGTCAATAACTTTTAGGCACAATCGTCTTTTCTCTCTTAATTTTTCAGCCGTTAGAGCAAAACGCTCCTCATAAGAGAATTTTCAAAAATGATAGATTGAGTTCAATCCACCAACTCAATCAACTGATTACCAAACATAGTTATTAGTTGTTTAACATGGTCAAATAGCCAAATAGTCTCAATCTGTCAAAAAATAGTTGATTAGCCATTTACCAAACAAGATCAATAACATTTCCAATACATTAGCTTTATAACTTTTATTTTTTCAAGTGTATATATATATATATATATATATATATAATCAATATTCTTAAAATTGATTAACGAATTTTTATAACTAAGTGATGATGTTGCAAAAACTTTACTTTTGATATGAAGTTATTAATTTAATTTTGAAATATGTCTATTTATTTTTATAGATAAATGGAGGAAAGTTTATGTACTCCTGATAAAGAAGCCTTTTTAGGAAGATTCGATGATATAACTTGAGCTCATTCTAGATTGGTTCCTGGTATGAAAAATCATACTATTTTTTGTATTATAATAAAGATTTGAAAGATTGGAGGATCACTAAACATTTAGGCAGAATTAAAGGTGATACATATAAAAAAGTTAGTGAAGATGTGAAATGGTAGATTAAAATTTTGCTTAAAGAGTATTAGAATGGAAAATAAAGAAGGAAAAGACTTAGCTATCAAATTAGTGGTGGAAGCTCTTTTTATAGTAGTTAGGATGATAATGACAATGTTGAAGTTAGTATTCCTACCCAACAAGAAGGGATTGATGCAATTGATATAAGGAAGAGAAGAAGATAAGCGTCTAACATTTTAGCTCTATAAACAACTTTTAGAGCTTAACCTTTAATTCTTAGTGCCTTATAATATAAAGAAGCAATTCCTGATATGGAGATAACAATGACTAGATGGTGGTATGATGCAAGTATATCATTTAATACTACTCATTATACAATTCATTACTGATAATGATGTTGCTTATAAAGAAACTAGGACAAAGTTGTAAGCCAAGTATAATTCTTTCTATTAAACTCCTTATAATGCATATTGCATTTGTTTGATATTAAAAAATATAGAAGATGCTAGATACTTTCCTATCATTGATTAAACTATCTAAATAGCAAAAAAGTGACTAAGTTCATCTATAATTGTGCATAAGTTTTAAATTTGATGAGAAAGGAATTCACAAATGGTAGGAATTTATATCATCCTATCTTTACAAGTTTTGTAACTAATTTCTTATCACTTTAGTATTTTCTTCTAATGAATAAGAAGATGAGACAAATATTTACAAGTAATATGATAGATGCATCTCAATATGCCAGGTATAATGTTAGAATGAAGGTTTCTAGAATTATACTTGTAGATTATGAATTTTAGTCCTAAAGTCAATTTGTCATCCTAGTTTGTAAGCTTTTAATGAGAGTATTTTCTAGCTGATAATAATGAGAAGACAATAATGTATTACTTTTTTATGCCAATATGGAAAATAGGCATTCCTTGTATATACCTTATTTATAGTCATTATAAAGATGGGAAAGACAAGTTTACTCTTTTTGTTTACTACTAGGGCATTTTTTAATCCAAGTGTCTATTTTAGAGCATGTTTTACAAAGAAAGTTAAAGTTAATAGGGGAATGCTATTAACTATCACAATAATTATTTCATATGAGATGATGTAAGATCTTCTTAGCTCACAAATAAAGACTTACAAGGATGAATGCAATGCTTTTGAGATGCCTATTGCAATTTCTCATGGAGATAAACTTAATCCAAGGACATGTTTCTTCACTTTTTTTTACTTATTTAAAATTAATGATTATTTTATTTTCTCTATATGATTACTTTTATTGTCTTACAGTTGCTTGGTATAGCCAATTCAGAAATGATATTTTAGAATTACAAAGATTTGCAACTCAAATTTGGAGTCAATGTGTGAGTGCAATTAGGTGTGGAAGGAATTGAATCAAATTTAAATTCATCGATTTCAAAAGAGGAAATATATTGAAACACAAAGTATTAAAAGATTTTATCTTTATTCTATATAACTTAAAGTTTTAAGAAATGTATGTTATTATCATTATTAAGTTGAATATAAATTTTTATATAATTTCTTAACAATTTAATTTTATTTGTTTACTAAGACTCTTAACAGAATAAATAGTTTTATAAATCCAATTTGCCTTAACCGTATCATTCTTTTAGCAAATTGAATTTCTAAAAAAACCATGTTTTATATATGAGTGTGACTTGGAATATAATCTTAGATGAGAAAGTATTAAAGTATCATTTGGTGTGCAATAAATTAAAATGATGGTGATGAAGATATTCCTCCCAATGATAAGGACTTCGTACCAAATGCAAATTGGGCCTAATGTGATTTAAGCAGATATGTCATTGAATGAAGTTCCATATTTTTCTTTTAATTTCGGTTGTTTTTGATGTATATGTTAAATTCTATATATGAAATATAAGTATAAAACATTTAACTATAAGTATTTTGTTTCAAATTTCACTTATGCTTTGTTGTATTCTTAGGCATAACTATTGTTGTAATGCTTATAAACTTGTATTATTCTTACTTTATGATATTTTGATGTAATTAATTTAATGTTTTAAGTATTTTGTATTATTCTTAGTTTTATATCAGTGTGAGAATTAAACGATCTTTTCCTTATATTAATTCTGATTATTGTTTAAATAAAAATAAGTAAAAAGTAATATTAATAAAAAAGAGATAGTTATTATATCAACTTTATATTATTATTATTTTTGAATAAAATTAAAAATTATATAGTACAATATATTGAAAGACTATTTTTACAATTTTATAAAATTAGAGAATATTTTATAATTGTAAAAAATGATCCAAAATAATATCTAATATTGATCAGTGTCAGTATTGTATAGTACTAAACCTAAATATGATAACAAGTCTATTCATAACATTAGTTCTCTTTGTGCCAAATGAAACTCAAATTCCCAAGCGACCAAACCCTAGGAAATGCCATCATGAAAGCCCTATTACTATCATCGTCTCTGTCTCCTTCTCCTACTTTGACTTGATTCATTTCTCTCAACTGTCTCCTTCTAATTTTGGGCACAATTGAACTTATCATCTCTCTCACACTTTATTTATAATTCAGTTAGGGTTTTGATTTGTTTTGCCATTAATGTTACCCGAAATTTATATCTTTTATTGGTATTCATTATGGAAAATCTTGATTTAGTTGGGGGATTTGTGTGGCTACTTAATTCTTATATGGGTTTCATTTTTAATGCTTATTTTAGGTTGCCTATAGATAAAAGCAATTTATGTAGTTGTTAAATTATTTATAAATATATAAATATATAGTTTATGTATAAACTTGATTGTTAATTTATGTAGTTGTTAAATTATTTATAAATATATAAATATATAGTTTATGTATAAACTTGATTGTTGTCCTTTATTGCCATTAGTTTTAAACCAAGATATATGCTTAGTCTTTAACATTTTGTTCGGATTTTTTCAATTGAAATGTAAATTTCAGCTATGAGAAATTGAGGATATATATGCAAGTTCCTCTATGTATAAAATGAGTTTTTTTTTTTGCATTGTCTGACAAGTTAAAGGAACTACGGTACTAGGCCCCATTTTGCAAGGTTTAATTATGTTCAATATTTTAAAACGGACAGGACATCACATCAATAAGAGAGGAGGTTTAAGGTTTAAATGTTTAACATGTATTAAAATGTTATAAAATTGGTATATAATAAATATGAAGTAAAAAATATAAAACTAAGTAAAAATATAATATAAAAATAAAGTACTTTATTAAAATAAAAGAATACACCAATGTCTATTCATGTATAATAAATCTAGATTAAACTTATGTCTAATGTAAAAGTTAGAAAAATAATAAAAATCAAATTTATGTTTCTGAAGGAGGTTGTGTCTTATCATCGTCAAAAGTTTCAAATTCTCTAACACTATTTAAAGTCCTATAAACTATGCTTCATCTAAAATATATGCATCAACATCTTGATCTATTGCATTTTAAAAAATAACAAATTATTAATGTATGAAATTGTTCCTTATTATAATATGTTAAACTTTTAATGTTATATATGTTCAAAATAAGATATCAACTAATCATGATCAATTAATGTTCTTAATTCGTTCGTCATAACAGATGCATTTTCTTCATAAATCATCTTTTCAAGTTCATTATAATCAAGATCAAGTGACGATTCTTCTTATTTGATCCAAAAATCAGTACAGGCAATACGATCAATATAAATTGGATTATATACTCTCTTACTAAGCACTACGAATATATAATAGAAAAATTATAAAATCAATAACACAAAGTATAATTACTTTAAAAACAAAATGTAATATAATTACTTTAAAAACAAAATGTAATTAATAAAAATACATATTTTCATCCTCATATTATAAGTAACGTAATAATAAAGGTCATTGGGCATTTGATGTTTAAGGCTACTTCGTTTCTTTATATGAATATGCTTAAAAATTCTGGAGAGGATAAGGGGAGAATTATAGATTTCAATTTTACTATAGTTTTGGAGTTGTTGATGTAGGTTTTTCATTCTTAATATTCAAACATTAAAAACATAAATCATAAATCCTACGTAAATCATTCATGTCTATTCAGATCTTGAATATAATAATAACTACATAGATAAAGCGAATAAATCACTTACCTTGACTAGAATTCTTCATGATGTAGAGAGAAAGCTTTCAATGATCACGAACTAATTTTTCTCTCTTAACCCTCTTTCTGTATGATAGCTTGATGGATAACCCAATATATAAATACCTATGTTATGTATTTGTTTTTGTCTGTACTTCATCAAGGTAGAGAGAGAACTAGTTTATATACACTTCTCTATTTACATTAAATCTTGTACGTCCATCAAGTACTAAATTAACAATCAAAATTTAACATACTATTAAATTAAGAAAACTCTAAACCAAGTTTCATATAGGCTTACAGAAAATATGGGCTATAACATCAAGCCATATTCCTTTCATTTTCCTACTTGATTGGATGTTTCATCATTACATTTAATAGTATAACATAAGGCTAGAAAAAATTAAATCTTAGAAACCGTTAACATCATAAGTAACTCTGATAAAGCAAACACACATAAAAGGGGGTGAATTGTGTGTGACTTAAAAAAATTTCAAGTTACTTTTAGCTAAAAAAGAAATGACAGGAGCCTGTCTATACTTAAAATAGTAGGAGCCTGTTGTGTGATAAGATCCTATTTAAACAAAAGGAGCCTGTTGAAAAGCTTGTTAAACGAAAGGAACCTACTAAACGAAAAGTTCTGTTAAAAACAATTTAAAGCAGAAGGTGCCTGTTAAAACTGAAAGGAATCTCTTGCAAGTTAAAAACAGAAGGAGCCTATTATAAAAGTGAAAGAGCCTCTTGAAAAAATGAAAACATAAACAATATACTGTAGAAATTAAAAAGTTAAAGAGAGAGAAGTTTATTTATACTAGTTCAACTTACAACCCAAGCCTACGTTCATTCCAAATATCCAACTTGAGTGTTTCACTAAAATCCCAAGTAGTAATTTGACAAACCGTTTCAATCTCATGAGTACATATTTTTCAAGGTTCTCTAACCTTCAAAACTTGTAGTATTTAGCTAGCCTTTACAAGCTCTCAATAGATGAAAATGTAATTTGCTTTATATGAGCTTCAATGATCTCTCTCAAAAAGAATTTTTACTTTCTAAAGAACAAGAAATTTGATAAGAATATGACTTTCAAGAGTATTGATGCTGTTGAAGTAATTCAAGAGTCTAATCTATTTTCGCAAAAGCAATGACTCTTCCTTAAGTAGGCATTTCCTTCAACTAGTTGTTGCTTCTCTTGCATCCTTAGTCAACTGGATGGATTTAAATCTGAATAACTTTGATGTCATTTTTTTTCCAAAAATCTTCTAATAATCGCAAGGCTAATATGTGACATTCATAATTAGTAGGATCCTTTTGAATAACCATTTCTAATAAGGTAAGTTCATAATAAAGGTTCTTACAAGAAAAGAACCATATTTCTTATGATTGTATTTCCTTTTAAGAATTAACCCATTAATAATAAAAGGAAATAAGTCCAATGATAATAAGATTCTTCCGGATATTGTGAAATAAATACGGTTAGTTCATTAGGAAGGTTCCTAAAAGAAAGGAAGCCTTTCTCTGATAATTTTATTTCCTTTCGAGAAATATATCATTACCTATACAAGGAAATAAATCCAATTTAAAATTTGAAAAATTATAAGGTCATCATCAAAATCATTAAAAAACTTTGAGCTAACAATCTCCCCCTTTTTAATGATGACAAATAATAACAGATATATTTTCAAAATTCAACTAATAATGAAATGTTTCAAAAAATACTTGTAGACTCTATAAGTTCTTACTAATTAGAAAGAGCCTTTCCTTTTTTAGTAAGGAGCCTATCATTAACAAATCATAGATTAAAACTTCACAGATTCAGTTAGTAACATATATCATAGATTCATTATGCTCGCAGATCATGCAAGCAAAAGTTAGACAAGTATATTGTACATCTTTCAGCAAAATATATTGTCATCTTAATTCTCCCCCTTTCTCATTATCAAAAAGTCGAGGGAAAATAATAAATCAAGAAAAAATAGCAACAAAGTTATTGAGGAGATATATAATATGTTATGCTCAGAAACATGCAAGGAAAAAATATATCATTAACTCTTAACTCTCTCCCTTTGTCATTATAAAAAAAAAAACTACTCTCCCCCTGCATTAAAGCTGAGAATTCTTCGCAAAAGGATGGATTAGTAGCAACAAATATTGTGTCATCAACATATATTTGTACTATAAGTAAATCATTCTCCTTTCTATTAAAAAATAAGTTTTTATCTACCTTTCCTCTTTCGAAGTTATTCTCAATTAGAAAATTACTTAACCTTTCATACCATGCTTGAGGAGCTTGCTTTAGACCATACAATAGATAACTTCATCATGTAGTTTGGATGATCTTCATTTTCAAAACCTGGAGGTTGCTTAACAAATACATTTTCGTTAATGTATCCATTCAAGAAAGCACTTTTAAAATCCATTTGGAACAACTTAAAATTTATGTGGCATGCAAAAGCAAGTAAAATTCTAATGGACTCTAATCTATCCATAGGAGCATAAGTCTCATCAAAATCAATACATTCCTGTTGATTATAACCTTGAGCTACAATTCTAGCTTTGTTTCTTACACCTTACTGTTTTCATCAAGTTTGTTTTGAAAAACCCAACGAGTTCCAATAATTGACTTGTTTTATGGACGAGGCACCAAATTCCATATTCTGTTCTTGTCAAACTAACTTAGCTCTTCTTTCATAGCTGAGATCCAATTCTCATCAGTAAGAGCCTTTTTAACAAACTTTTGTTCTAATTGTGAGACGAAATCCACATAGTTGTTTTTGAAAGATGATCTTGTTCTTAGGCTTTCAGATGGGTCTTCTAGAATATAGTGATGTGTATCAAGACCTCTCCATTCTCTAGATGTTCTTCATTACATAGGCTCCGGCTAAGATGAAGGAGCCTGCTCTGTCCTAGCTTTAGAGGGACCTTCTTGATCTTATAGTCAAAGCTACCATAGGTGTGGTTTGAGTCTATGATGTATTCTTAGGAACTAAAGAGGTTTGAGTCTATGATGTATTCGTAGAAACCAAAGGATGTTCTTCATCATCTAAATCAACTACTGTTGTCGATGGTAATGCTTCATCAAATACTACATGTATTGATTCTTCTATCTTCCTTGTTCTTTTATTGTAAACTCTGAATACCTTACTCGCACTACTGTAGCTTAGAAAAATAGCTTCATCTGATCTCGCATTGAATTTTCCAAGATTGTCTTTCCATTGTTTAGAAAGAAGCATTGGCAACCGAATGCTCAGAAATAAGCAACATTCGATTTTCTTCCTGCCAACAACTTATAGTCTTGAGTATAGGTCTTATGAGACACCTGTTGAGTATATAGCTTGTTGTGGACACCGCTTCTGCCCAGCAACCATAGGGTAGTCCACTTTCACATAGAATTGTCCTAGCCATATCAACGAAAGTTTTGTTCTTTATCTCTACCACTCCATTTTACTAAGGGGTCGTTAGATAGGAGAAGTTGTGAGTTATACCATTATTGTCACAGAATTCGTCAAACTCTCTGTTATCAACTTCTCCTCTATGGTCACTCCGAATTGAAGTGGTGTAGTACCCTTTTTCTATCTGAATTTTTTCACAAAACTCCATGTTTTCTTTCAATGTAGTTGAAATGTGATATTTCACCTATCATATGTCGCGAACAGCTACTATTAACTATCCATTGATTGTCTCTTGTCTACGTTTTGAAGCATATCTGTAGAAAGTATTATTTCATTTTAGGTACCTAAAATTTTTAGTTCTTTTTAGGTTAGTAGCTCGACCTTTCGGTCTTCAAATATACATTTGAGATAATTTCCTCATTCTACAAAAGTTATAAGAATGACTAATATAACTATGTTTACCACAGTAGAAGCACAAAACAGATGAATAAGAATTGATATAATTTCTACCATGTATCAGGTTCTTGCTATTTTGGCTATAGCTACTGCTGGATTTGATAAAGAAGTTCTTGTATGGCCTGATATTATTGTTTTCATTGTATCCTATTTCGACTTTATCAAAAACGCATTTACCACTACCAAGCAATGCATCAAGGTTGTTCCTTTCATTAACGAAATTTGACAGATTTTTTCTAGAGATCAGATTTTTCTAGCACTTTTCTCTTTCTCAAGTTCTAAGGTGGCGACTTTTTCATCTATCTTACATTTTCATAATCATTTTTTAGTAGCGTATTTTCCAATTTATCTACTCTTTCTTCCAGAACTTCCTTTTCAAAAACCTTTTGCTTATAGTCAACCTCAAGAGACATATTCCTAGTTACCAAATTCTCCTTTGCAGATTCCAATGATTTAATCTTACTCTTTGGAGATGCATCATTACTCTTGGACTTCTCAACTTCTTTGAAATACTTTACTATCAAGCTTTTGTACTGATAATACAATTCATGATATGCATTTTTCAATTCATCAACTTCAATATTAGAGTCAGAATAATATATCTTGTCGTGTCCTGATTCAGCCGTAAAGTAAACATTATTGACTTCTTTTGGCTCTTCTTCTTCAAAGTTTTTAGAATCCTCATCTGACTAGGTTGCAGTCAATGCTTGCTTTTTGGATTTTTTTCTCTAACTTGTCCTTTTAAAGAAGAGGACATTTTGATCTTATATGTCCAGGCTTGTTGCAGTGATAATATATGATTTGATTGTTTTACATATTGCTATTGCTACTGTTGTCTTTTGATAGGAACCTGTTGTTTTTAACTTTCTTGTTTTCTTCTCTTTTCTTCATCAACTTCTTTTTATAGAAGCGGGCATATTTTCTGACTATAAAGTTGAACTCATCATCTCCATCTATTTACAACTCAGTGTCACTTTCATCACAATTTGATTTGTCAGTTGCTTTTAGTGTCATTTCTTTTTTGTATGAGGATCCTTCATCTCGCTAGTAGCTAATCGAGTGAAATAATATCTAGATCATTTTCTGTTTATAGAGTTGTTACCTTAGGTCTCCATTCCTTTGGTAGTGACCTCAGAATCTCTGTTATGAGCTCATCATTGGGATATATCTTTCCCAATTTCTTTGAGGCCGTGATGATGTTGTTGAAGTGTTTGAAGAATTCGTCTATGGTCTATCCCTATTTCATGCCAATAGTTTCGTATTGATGTATAAAAAGACTTATTCTACGCTTTTTTACCTCATTTGTTCCTTCAAACGTGACCTAATTTGTCCCATATTTCCTTTATTGTAGAATAGTATGATATTTTCTCATATTCTTCTAGAGATAATGTACAGATCAGATGATGTTTACCTTTAGCATTTAGCTGTGCATTTCTTCTATCAATATCAGTCCATACTTCTATGTTGTCTGAATCAAAAAATGTAGCTCCAACTCTGATGGCTTACCAAAATTCAATATCTACAGATTGGAGATATATTGTCATTATCTCTTTCTAGTATGAGTAGTTATTTCCAGTGAAGTAAGGAGGCTTTGAGATGGATTTTCCTTTAAAAATTCTTAAGGTGTTTGCCATGATCTATCACGTGTTGTAAAACATAACAATGTGAAACCTTACTCTGATACCAAATGATAAAGCAAACACACGCAAGAAATGGGGTGAATTCTGCGTGACTTAAAAAATTTTGCAAGTTACTTTTAGTTCAAAAAGAAATGACAGGAGCTTGTTTATTATTAAAACAGTAGCAGTTTGTTATACAATAGGATCCTATTTAAACAAAAGAAGCCTGTTAAATGATAAAAAGATTGTTAAACGACACGAGCCTACTAAATGAAAAGTTCTGTTAAAAACAATTTGAAATAGATGGCGTCTGTTAAAACTAAAATGAACCTCTTGCAAGTTAGAAACATGAGCCTATTATAAAAGTGAAGGAACCGTTTACAAAAATGAAAACATAAGCAATATACTGCGAAAATTTAAAAATTAAGGAGAGAAAAGTCGATTTATACTAGTTCAGCTTACGACCCAGGCCTACGTCCTGTCTAAGTATCCAACTTGAGTGTTTCACTAAAGTTCCAAGTAGTAATTTAACGAGCCTCTTCAAGCTCATGAGTACATATTTTTTAAGGTTCTCCAACTTTCCAAACTAGTAGCATTTAGCTAGCCTCTATAACCTCTCAACAGATGAAAATATAATTTCCTCGATATAAGCTTCAGTGATCTCTCTCAAAAAGAATTTTCACTTTCTAAAGCACAAGAGATTTGATAAGAATATGACTTTCAAGAGTATTAATGTAATTCAAGAGTTTGATCTATTTTCGCAAAAACAGTGACTCTTCCTTGAGTAGGCATTTCCTTCAACTAGTCATTACCTCATTTGCATCCTTAGTCAATTGGATGGATTTAAATCTAAATAACTTCGATATCATTTTTTCAAAAATCTTCCAGCAATCTCAGCGCTAATATACGACCTTCATAATTAATAGGATCCTTTTAGATAAACTATTTCTAATAACGTAATTCATAATGAAGGTTCCTATAAGAAAAGAAGCATATTTCTTATGATTTTTTTTTCTTTTTGAGAATTAACCCATTAACAATAAAAAGAAATAAGTCTAATGATAATAAGATTCTTTCAGATATTGTGAAATAAATATGGTAAGTTTATTAAGAAGGTTCCTATAAGAAAGGAATCATTTCTCCTATGATTTTATTTCCTTTTGAGAAAAATATCGTTACCTATACAAGGAAATAAATCCAATTTGAATTTTGAAAAATTATAAGGTCATCATCAAAATCATTAAAAAACCTTGAACTAACAACCTCAACACAATAAATTGTATAATGTGGGTTATCGCAGTCATACACAGTATAGTTGCATACTCCCTTCCATATACCACTACATTAAGAAATTATGTTTTGGTTCATAAATTGTATATAAACAATAAATAGTCCACATAATTGTTATGAAAATACATACAAATTTCTTATTCAAATAATCATGTATACATAAACATAATGTAAGAAATATAAAATTCAGAAACATATTATTGTTGAGCTCAAGAGAGCTAAAACATCATCATCAAACATTATTATCAATCATCAATACAATTAAGACCCATCCTAAGCACATGTTTTTTGAATGCCTTTGATTATAAACCCTTAGTTAGAGGATTTACTACTATGAGATTCATCCTAATATGTTCTATATGAATCTCCTCTTTAATAACAAAATACTTTAGCTTCATGCTTTGGACTATTTTTCATTTTTAGAGAAGAAAAATGTGTCAGAATTATTATAACAAATTTTTAGCGGCTTGCTTACTGTGTCGACAACCCTAAACCCTGAAATAAAGTTCCGCAGTCGTAATGCATGAATTGTATACTTATAACAAGCTACAAATTCTGCTTTCATAATGGATGAAGCAATGATAGACTGTTTAACACTTTTCCATGAGCTTGCTCCTTTAGCTAATAAGAACAGATAGCCAAACGTTGACTTTCTACTATCAACACACCTGAAAAAATCTGAATATGAATATCCAATCACTTTTAAATGATCAGACCTCTTATAAGTGAGCATGTAATCCTTTGTTCCTTGAAGATATCTCAACACTTTCTTTGTAGCCTTCTAATGATCAACACAAGGATTACTTTGATATCTACCCAACATTCCTACTGTAAAACTGATGTTGTGCCTTGTACAAGTTTGTAGGTACATCGAACTACCCATATCAGAAGCATATGGAATTATTTCCATTTCTTTATGTTCCACATCATTCTTTGGATATTGCATAAGACTAATCTTATCTCTCTCTGTATAGGGACTATACTTGCTGAGCACTTAATCATGTTAAATTTCTCAATATAGACTTTCTGAGACAATCTTAATAAACCTTTTGATCTCTTATAAAATATTGAAATTCCAATAACATAGGATGCCTTTACCATATCTTTTATTTCAAAATCCTTAGAAAGAAATTCTTTAATCTTATGCAACAATCCAAAGTCATTAGTAGCAAGCAAAATGTCATCAACATACATAGCTAGAAATATAACTGTACTGTTACTGATCTTTCGATACATACACAGATCATAGTGATTTCCTCAAAACTGAAAGAAGTAATGGTATTATTGAACTTAATATACCATTGCCTGGAAGCTTGTTTAAGTCTATGTATTGACTTCTTCAATTTACACACCATACTTTCTTTACTTTCAATGGAAAAACCTTCAGGTTGATACATGTAAACTTCCTCCTCAAGATCCCCATTCAAAAAGGTTATTTTTACATCCATCTGATGTAGCTCTAAATTAAATTAAGCCACTAATGCTAAAATTATTCTCAATGAATCTTTCTTTGAGACAGGTGAGAAAGTCTCCTTATAATCAATACCACCTTTCTGAGTGTAACCTTTGGCAATAAGTCTAGCTTTATATCTTTTAACATTGCCATTCGAGTTACATTTGGTCTTAAATACCCACTTACAACCAACTTGTTTAGACTGTTCTAGCAAGTCTACAAGATCCCAAAAATTATTTTGAGCCATTGATTTCAAATTTTCTTTCATAACATCAATCCATCTTTCAAACATATCACTGCCTATGGCTGGTGAAATGAAACAAGATCATTATCAATGCCACAATCATAATCTGACTCATGCAAATAAACCACTTAATTATTAGAAATAGCTGACATTTTAACCCTTACAGATTTATTTAAAGCTATACCACCTAATTTAGATGCATGGGCTAGTGGTAAGTTAGGTTCTTCATAGGGTGTTTCTTCATTATTCAAATGTTGTTCTTGATTATTTTGATCTTCCAAAGCAGGAATAACATTTGTTTTGGTTGTGGGTTTAAGAACATTTATGGGTAATGGAACATCAACCATTATTTCATTAATATCCACAACTTGATTTTAAGCACTCCTACTAACCTCACCATTCTCTTAAAATTTAGTATTGGCTGTTTCAACAATTTTAAAACTATGGTTCGGACAGTAAAACCTATACTCCTTGGATTTCTCTAGGTAACCAATAAAGTAACTACTAACTATTCGAAAATCTAATTTTCTTTCATATGGATTATAGATACGTGCTTCTACTGGACAACCCAAACATACAGGTGTCTTAAACTAGGTTTCATTCTAGTTCATAACTCTAAAGGAGTTATAGGAACTACCTTACTAGGAATCCTATTTAACAGATAAATAGTAGTTTTAAGTGCATACATCTACAAACTAAAAGGTAATGAGGAATTACTCATCATATTCCTAACTATATCCATTAATGTTCTATTTCGCCTTTTTACCACGTTGTTTTGTTGTAGGGTGCCTGGCATAGTGTGCTGTACACATATGTTATGACTTAGAGGAATTTAGCAAACAGACTAGGAAACTGTCCAAATTCATCATACTTTCCATAATCCTTAGATCTTATAATTTTCACTTTTTTATCTGATTGTTTCTCAACCACCTTTACAAACACCTCAAGGGTATTTACAGCTTGAGATTTTTCATGTAGCAAATAGATATATACATACCATGAAAGATCATCCATAAAGGTGATGAAGTATTTTTTTCCATTAAAGGATGGAGTGTCAAAAGGTCCAAAAATGTCAATGTGTATTATTTCAAGAAACTGACTACTTCTCGTGGCTCTTTTCTTGCTATGTTTGGTTTGCTTACCCTTAATACATTCCACACATAAGCCTAGATTAGTAAAATCTAGATTCAGTATAATCTCATTCTTTACTAATCTTTCTAACCTTTCTTTGGATATATGACCCCAAACGTTTTTGCCACAAATAAGTAGAATGTTCATTCGCCAAACTACATTTCATTCCAACATTATGATTAACAATAAATAGGGATTCAGAAATAACATCATCAAGTTTCAATTTATATAAACCATCCATAAGCATTTCATAACCAATAAAGAAATTATTCTTATACAAACTGAAACAACCATGTCCACCCTTAAAGGTATATCCCCTAACATCAAGTCTAGAAACAAAAATTAAATTTTTACAAATTAAAGGTACATGGAGAGTGTTCATTAAATCCATCTGATGCCCAATATCTAATGTTAGCTTGGAAGTCCCTACACCTTCAACTGGGGCCTTCATTCAGTTTCCCATAAACAAAAAGTTGCTAGTTAAGCTTATGGTTTGGATTGTAAGGAATCCTTGTATAATATTGGAAACATGAATGGTGGTACCGGAATTAAACCACCAAGTATTAAAAGGATCTTAAGATAAGTTTGATTCAAAGCATACAGAAACGTAATGTATGCCTTTCTTTTCAAACCAATCCTTACGTTTTAGGTAGTCTTTCTAATAATGTCATTCTTTCTTACAGAAGTGACATTTATTTAACTTTTGTCCCTTCCTTTCACCATTAGCAACTTCTGGAACTTTAGCATGTCCTTTCTTCTTAAAATTCTTGGTCTTTGGTTTGAGATTTTTTCCAACTCCTTGACCCACTAGGTTAATATAATGAACTCCTTGTTTCTTTAATCTAGCTACCTACTAGGTTAATATGATGAACCCCTTGTTTCTTTAATCTAGCTTTCTCCTAGATAAGCTTACCGGACAATTAATCAATAATTCACTTATCATTTAATGTGTTATAATTGATATGAAAAGGTCCATATTTAGTAGCAGGTGAATTTATGATAAATTGAACTGAGAAGGAGTCTTCTACAGTCATGCCCAGTGTCTTAAGTCTTGCTGCGCTATTAGTCATATCAAGGACATGTTGTTGCATACTTTTTGACCCATTAAACTTCATGGTTGTGAGTTCAGCCATAAGTGTCCCTACAAGTGTCTTATTAGCAAAATGGAACTTATCTTCCATAAGCTTACGAAAATCGTTAGCATTCTGATTTTCAGTGTTAGGAAGAGTATACTTAATGTTGTTGGCAAATTTCATTCACATAAAGTTCAAACATAGTGTCTTAAACATTGCCTATGCCTTATAGTGTGCCTTTTCAGCCCCTGTAGTGGTATCATTAAGGTCAGAAGGCTTATCCTCTAATAGCGCCAGACATCCAAAGTAACTAAATAAAAAGTGACTTGTTCGCTCCATTCGGAGAAATTCATACCATTGAACAAGGTAACAAAAAAAGCTTAAGCGTGAAGGTTAATAACTAAAAACATATAAATGCTCACTACGTAATAGATTCAGACAGGAAGCATATATATTAAATATAACACAACAATACATATCATCACCATCATTAGAATACTATTTAAACTTTATAAGAAAATTAAATAAACTTCATCAAATACATTTATCATCTTTGGATAACTATACATATGTGACAAGAGTATATCAATTTTCTCCTTTATATTTATTAGTTATAGAATATTGATTTATCTTGGGGTAAAGTCCTTAATTTATGTCAACTAATAAAATTTTCATAATAGCATTTCATAAAATACATAAATTATATGATCACATATTCAAAAACTAATTTGGCCACT
>JAOQMP010000001.1:23064051-23086562 GCA_027563575.1 Erythroxylum pedicellare
AAATTATATGACCACATTTTCAAAACTAATTTGGCCCGACTAATAAATTAATTTTAATCATACTATCATAAATGTAAACTAATAATAATAATATATCCATAAGATGAAATTAAAATTTTGATTATAAGTCAAAAATATCATTAATATAACCAAAACATAAGAAATCAAAACTTTAAAATCAATTCATCCATCATCAAAATTAAGGGATCAAAACTGTAATTATATACACCTAATAGAGATGAATCCTGAAAACAAACCCAGAAGATTTATTGTTTTCGTGGTCTGAAATTTTCGGTTAATCATTGTAAAGTTCTTATTCTGATTTTGATTTCTACATTATTTATGAAGCAAACGGTGGCTTATAAAGAAAAAAGAAGCCAAGACATCAAACCACCGCTCTTTTGTGATTCGTTGCTTAACCTTGATGGAGGTGTAGTAAGAGACATGTGAAATTAAATCAATTGCAGAAGACAACGTGGTTAACAGGTAACCCGCTTTAAAGCTGGTTGTTAAACGTGCTAGGAAACACCTCTTCACTTTTCAATCATTGAAAATTATTCATGTGGGACCCTAAGAGACTACTAACCCTAATCTTGATATGGCTCTACCTTGTTCTCTTAAAGCATCGTCACTTTTCCCTCTCCTCGCGTAATAGTTGTTAGCTCAAGGTTCGTTTTTAATAATTTCGATCATAACTCTTATAATATCTCAAAATTTAAATTAAATTTATTTTCTTATATATAAATAACGGTATAATTCTTAAAATGAAATAAAATCATGGAATAATTATTTTCCTTCTTGTCGGAACCTTCTTTATAAACTTATCTCATTAAAAAATGATTTGTTCGAAAAGATCCTACTTAAAAAATAGTTTGTCCGAAAGGATCCTACTTATTATGAAGATCACATATTAGTCGTGTGATTTTTGGAAGATTTTTTGGCAACAATGACATCGAAGTTATTTAGAATTAAATGCATCCTGTTAACTAAGGATGTAAGTGAAGTAATAACTGGTTGAAAGAAAAGCCTACTTAAGAAAGAGTAATTGCTTTTGCAAACACACATCAGACTTTCGAAATACAACTATAGCATAAATTCTTTTAAAAGTGACATCATTGAAAAATCTCTTGTTATTTAGAAAGCGAAAATATTTTTTAGAGAGATCAGTGTAGGTCATATTGAGCAAACTTCATTTTCTATTGAGAACTTGTAGAGGCTAGCTAAATACTACTAGTTTGGAAAGTTGGAGAACCTTAAAAAATATTAACTTATGAGTTTAGAGATGCTCGTCAAATTACTACTTGGATTTTTATCATGAAATACTCAAGTTGAAAACTTGAGGACTGAACGTAGGCTTAAGTTGTAAGCTGAACTAGTATAAATTGACTATGTCCTTCTCTCTCTTCTCTTATCTTTTATATTTTCGCATTATATTGTATATGTATTCATTTCAACAAAAGGCTCCTTCAATTTTAAAATAGGTTCCTTATGTTTATAACTTGCAAAGGCTCCTTTTATTTCAATAGGTGCCTTTTATTTTAAAATTATTTTTAACTGGTTTTATTCTTTAGCATGTTCCTATCGTTTAACAGGTTATTATAGTTTAATCCCCCTCATGTGTATGTTTGCTTTTTTATCTTCTTTCTTTGATTTCTAATAGATTCTTGGTTTTGAAAACACTTGACAGAAAGAGAGAGTAATGTGGATGAGACGACTTGGGAAGCTTATAATTAAAATGCTCCCATCAAAAGTTCAAGGGGACAGAATTATTCTTTATACAAAACCCTAAAATCATATTTTTTTTCTTTGCAAACATCAAATTAATAATTTAAAGATTTTATCTATTCGAATTCTAAGTTCTAATACCACATGAAGTTTTTTTTTCTTAATATTCAAACATTAAAAACATAAATCATGAATCATACGTTAATCATTTATACCCGTTCAGATCTTGAATATAATAACAACTACATAGATAAAGCGAATAAATCACTTACCTTGAACGGAATTTGTCATGATGTAGAGAGAAAGCTTTCGGTGATGATAAACTAGTTTCTCTCTTTTAATTGTCTTTTTGTACGATAGCTTGATGTATAGCCCAATAAACAAATACCTACGTTTTGTATTTGCCTTTGTCCGTACTTCATCGGAGTAGAGAAATGACTAATTTATATACACTTTTTTATTTGCATTAAATTTTGTACGTTTATCAAGTACTAAATTAATAGTCATGATTTAACATACTATGAAAAATAAGAAAACCCTAAACCAAATTTAATATAGCTCGCAGAAAATATGAGTTTTAATATTAGGCCATATTTTTGATAAATGGAATAGTTTCAATTTTACTATAGCTTTGGAGCTGTTGATAAATGGAACAGGGGTGGGTAAATAAGAGTGATTTTATAGTAACAGTGAAGTTATCCGGTTTATGTGATTTATGCTCTCTCTCAGTTAAGGTTTTGGTCCTGTATCAGAAAAGATCAGTTGGTTTTCCTGGACTATTTATGTTGGTAACCTGCCCTCAGAGATAAGAGAATAGGAAGTTGAAGATCTGTCCTATAGGTTTGTTTCTAATTTATAGATGAGCAGGCTAAAATTCATCTAACTCTAATTGCAAAATGATTGCAGTTTAGTGAATTGGCACATCCATATTAGGGCTCAGTTTGTTACGTTCACGCACTTCATGCAAGCTGTCTGTTTCATGTTGCTGTATGACTGTAAATTGAAGATGCATAGTTATATGTAGAATTAGCACGCTTATTATAGAAGTGAAGTTGAAAGGTTTCCGAGGCAGGTTGATTTGAACTTGTTAATATGTGTTTAGGTGAAGAAGTAGGAGAGCAGTCCCAAAAGCAGAATCCAGCGAAAGGAGAGAAGTTACTTGTTCAATCATTTTCATGAGCAAAAGGTATCCCGTCTGGTGGTTCCCTGTTAACATTCGCTACTTCAACTTTTAGCAGATTTGGACGGCTCTGTGCCTAGATCACCTTCAAAGTCCACATTTAGGCATCCAGGTACGTGAAACAGGACTACATATTATATTATCAGCCTCTTCATCTAAGGTCTCCTTTATTGTACGTATTTTAGATTTGCGACTGCGGAGAGAAGTTGAGTTCTATCAAAAACAAAAAAAGCGTATAGGTAGCTTTGATCTTTTGTTTTTAATTAAAACTCTGATGACCAAGCCATCTTCATCATACTTCTCATTTTCTAAGCGTATTTAGTCAATTGCCATTTGGAACAACCAGCCCTCAAATCTGTCTTGTTCTTTTGTCTCTGCTGTTTTCCTTCACACGTTTTCAAAGCCACCTCTATTGGTGACGAAGATGACCTTAAAGTTTTGTTTTTCATTTACAAAATCTTTTAGATTTACTTCTACATGTATGTTACAATGACATTGGAGACTCCAAGCTTCACCTTATCGTCAGCAATTACATCAAATACTATGTTCTCCAAAGGACTACTCCAACTAAATACACATGAATCCAACAGCCAGTCAGTCTCATTCTATTTCCACAGAATCACATAAATATAGGGGCAAATTAGTCTTGAAAAAAAATGATTATATTTTAAGGTTCAGACTTTTCTTGGGCGCAGCAGTCTCTTTTAGATTATTTAACGTTAATGCTTACTTTTCAAAGTCATCTCCTTCGTTCAAGTCTAAACCAAAACTTAGTTTCAAAAGCTTCCAGAACTGCACTCAACAAACACAGCCCTCCAAAAATACCCAAATTACAAGTCCAAACCAAGCAGCATTGTCGTGAATATACCAATCTTTGAAGATCAATTCCGATACTTTGATAAGAAACAAATGAAAGAAAACGGTTTCTACAAAGTCAAAGTCGTCGTTGTCGTTATTTTCTCTCTCTAGAGAAACACTCTCATTCTCTCTCTCTCTCTTTAAAGAATGTTGGCCCTTTTTGATTGTAGTTCAACTTACTCGCTCTCTCTCCCCATTTTCAAATTGCTAAAACCCTGAAAACCTCTCCGAAATATTTACCGAGAGCAACAGACAAACATGGTCGAGGTTGCTGTTGTGGTCCAGATGGCTATGGAGTTTCTGGTACCATCGTGGTGGGAGGTTGAAGTGACCGTGGCCGCGGCAGTGTTCCTGATTGCATCGTATTGGTTTTTCGCTGGTGGAGGAGGAGGAGGAGGTGGACGTATCGACGGTGATCAAACGGAGATGCTAAAGAATTCCGGTAACTCTGGGGACGGAATTGGTGATAAAGACAAGGTTAATTGGTTTTATTCATGCGAACGGTTTTAGTTTTCTCGCAGTGGTTTGTTGATCCTGGATTAAAGATTGACTTCTGCTTCTTGGTCTAAATAAAATTCGAGCTTTTTAACTTTTCCGCTTTTATTATGACCTTATAACGAGCTAGCATTATATTCTTGTCTTGAAATCTTTCCATTTAACCGGAAAAGATAGCTTATTTCTTTTTTCTTTTCATAGCTTATTTCTTTTTTCTTTTTCTTATAATAATCTTTTAAGAAATTAATTGATTACGTGGCTTTAGTTTTATTACTTGTTGATTGCAAGTAGTCGCTAAGTGATAATCTACTGAAGGATGATGGCGGTTCTCATAAGGACGGGTAGTTAAATTTGGTGGTTGTTATCGATACTCGATGGAGTGTTTGGGGTGATAGCCAAGACTGATGCTGAAATACTGGTCGAAAAATGATTGGAATGATAATTGAATGGAATTAGCAAATTTTTTAACGGTGAATATGGATGGCTGAATAGTTTGTAACTAATGATGATAATCTGATTTGGAAGGTGCTTATGGTTACATGTTGATCTGCCAGAGTGCTGTGGCCCACTTCTGACCACTGGTTATGTTAACCCATGCTCGAGACGGGGTAGTGGTGCTTGGGGTGATAGAGCCCATTAATTGTATACGTCTTATAAGGAACTCTGGCATTAAGAGTCTTTTTGAATCAAAATGAATTGGTTACCAATAAAGCATGTGGCTTTTGATCGGTTTTTACATATGAAGAAAATGTTAAATCATTTGAGAGAAGATATTCCCAATAGAACATAGTTTTTTAAGTTTGTGTGTGTGATGATTCATCACTTTTGTCTTATGATTTTGTCTTACTATGAATCAATGAAGCTAGGAGGGTTCCTGTGTTCATTAGAGGAAGTTTAGTTGTACATGATCTTCGGTTCTACCAAATGAAACGAGGAAGAGACTATATATTTTCATTTTTCTTAGTGTCTTCCTTTGCATCCAGGAAGAGTTTTTCTATTTGCAATTAATTGTAATCCTAAAATTTCTTCAAACTTGCTTAACCATGGTCTTCTCCTCTATGCTTCTCCTGCCACTCCTACCGCCCTTTGTCTCTTCTTTCCATGTCTTGAAGACAACAGTCTGAGTAAAGGTCAAAGTTTATCACCGGTTAAGGTGATACTGAGACTATTAATTTGTGTTTTTGCTGTATCATTTCATAGATTGTGCTCAGTGAGGTTAAATATGTTACTTAAGTTCATCTGGTCATGAATATATGGCGTAAGTCTATTTTTTCTCTGCATGCTCGAGTATCTTATTTGATTTTGTTTTGATTAGCCAATACTCTGTACTAATTGTTTCATGGAGTAATTTTCCACTTCTTTGACATGCAGTTCCTCACTTATTTTGTAGATAGGACTTTTCAAAGGAGATTCACAAGCCAAAACTGCATATATAATCAAGGTATCTTAACATCTTTAGGCCTTTGGTCTGACTTAATATATTTATTTACCTTAGCTTTTGAGTTGAGATTGTGCATCATTTGTGGGCAATAACATAAGTTGTGCATTGTTTTTCAGTTGGAACTGTTAGCGGCTAAGAATCTTGTTGCTGCTAATTTAAATGGAACATCAGATCCTTATGCTATTATTACCTGTGGTTCAGATAAGCGATTCAGGTTACTTCATCTTCTTTTTCATGAAATTTTATAAGTGGATGTACCGTACAACCGATGGGATGGGTTGATGGGAATCACAAGGTTTAAGAGGACCAACTTTTTCAAGTCATTATATCAGGAAATTTGATCAACATTTAGAGAACCAACTAACGAAACAATCATTGTGGTCTGACCGGTGACTGCGGGTCTTTGGTTTCATCACTTTGGCTTTTTTGGCTTTTTACTCTGGTTAAGTCTCCTGATTATTGTTTGCACTGAGGAGGCTTTGATAGTAATTAATGCATGTGACAGCCAATGATGGAGGGTTATGAAAAACAGCTTGTCCACTTGACACAACTAACGAAGGGAAAAGGGAGAAACTTTTGCAAACATTTCTTGGTGAGAGAGGGCATAAAAGTACCTTCTTATGATGCTGATTGTCCCCTTCTAGATGTGTGATAATAAGTAACTGAAGCTATTAGTTGATCAGAAAGAGGAAATATTTGAGCATAATGAAGTTTATGTAAAATAACGTACAAGTAAAGGAAATGGGTATATATAAAATCACAAGATAAATCTGCCTATTGTATGCCATATTATTTTGCAATATGTGAGAAATCTTCTCTCAATAGAATGTGCTTCGTGGAGTAAGATATTTGGTCAAATCTTCTGTATCAAGTTAATTTTCTGCTATATAAGTTGTCTATGGTATTATGACAGCTCAATGGTCCCTGGGTCCAGAAATCCCATGTGGGGAGAAGAATTTGATTTTTCAGCTGAAGAACTTCCTGTTGAGGTAATTATCACAGAGTTCTCAGCTGCTGTACTTAACTATTTAATGTCTTCATTAGTCATCTATTATCAAGCAGATACGCATGTGCGATGAACCTTTGTTGAAGTGGTATACTTCTGTTTATGTGGCAGATTAATGTAACAATATATGATTGGGACATAATATGGAAGAGTACTGTTCTTGGTTCTGTAACTGTTACAGTTGATAGTGAAGGTCAAACTGGTGCAATATGGCACACATTAGATAGTCCATCGGGACAGGTGAGTTTTGTTCATGAATATATTACCCATTGATACCCCTATTTTCTTAATTTCTTTTATTTTTTTCCTTTTGTTTCTCAAAGAAGGTAATATAAATGCACTTTTTTTTCAGGTTTGCCTCAATATAAAAACTTTAAAACTCTCTGCAAATTCAACCAGGTAGGCTTTTGGTTTATTCCTTTCTAATAGTTAGAGTTTATGGTACTTTGTTTATGTCATAATACTTGTATATGTTCCACGTTTCAACACAAATTTTGGGGACGCTAAATGAATCGCAGGCACTCTATGTCGGGACACAAATCTAAAATTGAGTACATGTAATTGAAATTCCACGTATTAAGAACTGCCATGTCTTGATGATTTAGTTAAGTACCATGAGTTGAACTAACTTGAAATGTTGCTGACAGGATAATGAATGGATTTGCTGGAGCAAATCGAAGGAGGCTCTCTATAGACAAACAAAGGCCTACCGTGGTTCACCAAAAGCCTGGTCCTCTACAAACAATTTTTGATCTTCTTCCAGACGAGGCAAGTTGTGTGCCTCATTTTCAGAAGTGCTTTTTGTCTACCAACAATTCCTTTCTCAGTTCATACCAAGTATTTCCCTAACTAATCTATATTTCTCAGGTTGTTGAACATAGTTTTTCATGTGCCCTGGAGAGATCATTCTTGTACCATGGCCGCATGTATGTCTCTACGTGGCATATATGCTTCCACTCTAATGTATTCTCTAAGCAAATTAAGGTTAGTTAATTAACTCATCTACTATTCCTCGATTTTTTTGCATATCTGTATCGTTTTTTGCATATCTAGAAACTCTGCTTTGAATTAGGTTCTATTTTGTTGGTCTGTGCATATTAATGAGATGGTTGCACTTTTCTCATTGTAGCTTCTTTAAGCGAAGATTTGCTAGTTAAGCTAACCATATTTATCATTCCCTCTGCTCAGTAATCTTAAAATTGGAAAACCAAAGTGGTCAAGCTTATCATGAATCTGGTGCCTTTCGCTATGAAAATTTGTCTCATTTTGTAGCAGTAATTGAAGCTGGGCATAGGATTCTTGGCTTGTCTTTCAGTTGTTGTTCATTGTGCTTGAGTTTGCGTACATTATTCACTCTTCATTCCATAAACTTCCACGTCTTTTGTGTTGAATAATTTATTTAATCACGTTGTTCATGTAATTTGCACCTGTTGGCGGTGCCTTTGTTGTGTCTTAGTTGATTGATCCTGTTTTCTTATGTCACAGGTGGTCATACCTTTTGGGGATATTGATGAGGTATATAATCCAATATGTTCAACTCTGACAGTATTTAGTCGGCCAAATTGGCGGACCTGAAAGATTCTCTCATTTAACATATTTTCTTATTTATTTAGATACGCAGAAGTCAACATGCATTCATAAATCCTTCTGTAACAATCATTCTACGAATGGGTGCTGGTGGTCACGGTGTACCTCCTTTAGGAAGTCCTGATGGTTAGTGGCTAAATTTATCAATCAAACACTTAAACCTTCTAATGCTTTCGTCCAGATTTCTATTATGGGCAGAAAAGTAACTTTGGATTGCTGATTGTCAATGTGTGCGTTCATTTCTGTCATGCAAGAAGCATTTAAGTTTGTCGAATAGCTTGAGTGGGTATTAAGCTATATGTGGTTGATGTTTCTGATGATTTCTGCTAGTTAATACATAGAATTTATTGTTTCTGTATAAAGGGAACTGCTTTGTTTTCCATTTAATTAGAAAGATAACAAGTTGCTTGGCATAGTTTTTCCTCCTAACCACCAGTTAGAAAGTCATGTCCCGTGTAAAATATGTGGTGATCTGCCTCCACATGTCTGACTTCACAAGGATTATAACTAGTTCTCCTCATCGTCTCTGTCTGCAGAATCCCCCATTCCCCCAGTGAGCTAGTGCCGTGGTTTTTTGTTATGACATTTACTTAAATTATGATGCTTATGACGAGAGGTGTAGCGAAGAGAAAAGTAGTATGGAAGACAATATGTATTCATTGACATGTCTTCGTTATCGTTATAAGAACATGCAAATTGAGCTTGATAAACCTGATGTATGAGAAATAAATTTTCTTTATTGATTGTAGAATAGTTATATATTGTCTAGATTGTGCCATTTGGAGCACTTCATTTGCAGCTTTAATATCCATTATTCACTCTCATCATTTTGCTAATCATTTTAGCTTCTTCATTTTCAGGTCGAGTCAGGTACAAATTTGCATCTTTTTGGAACAGAAACAATGCATTAAAAGCACTACAGCGTGCAGCTAGGAACTATCATGCAATATTAGAATCTGAGAAGAAGGTCTGTTTTGTGCTTTATGGCTCCCTTTTGCAAAGATTGCTTTTCCCTTAAGATCTACCATTAGTTTTGGAATCAAGAGTTCGGAGTTCTTGATATAAATTCCAAACACCAAGAAAACTGCTAGGACATTGCTTACATATGGACATGTCTTTGGGCTTATATCATCAATTAATTGTGTTTCATTCATGTGTGAAATCGGCAACTGTCGGAACCAACACAACCTTCTGCGTGGTACCACAGGAAAGCCCCTCTGTCATTATCTTTCTGGCCATGTTTATCATTCATAATGCTGTTATGATTGTGTAGGAAAGCGAAGAATCAGCACTGCGTGCACATAGTAGTTCTGTTAGGGGGGGTAGAAAGCAACCCCAGGCTCCCGAAGATATTGCACCTAAAAGTGAAAAGCTTCAAGCTTTTATCAAAAAAGAGGTTCTAGTTGATATATATAACGTAAGATACTTGTGGCCTTCTTTTTCAAAGTTGCGACTTAAAATAAACTAATTTTAGTTCTGCAACCCATTCCTGAGTTTTATAAGCTATCTTTTTCAGTTTGTATGATCCGCAGCCTTTTCTTTCAGGATGCATTCCCTTGTACAGCTGAGCAGTTTCTCGATAGGTTGTTGAGTGATGATTCCAAATTTACGAATGAGTATCGTTCTACTCGAAAGGACACGAACCTTTGTGTAAGTTCGAAATTGTTTATGCAGAGCATTGATATAGAAATATTTGTTGATTGAATATACATGCGCTTCATTCGTTATGGCTGGCATGTGTTGAGGGTTATGGGTCTGAAAGCTAGAAAGAGCTGTGGCAGGCTGAAAGTTTGTTGGATGAGATAATCTTTAAGATATTGAGAGATGTTAGTAAATTTTCTGATGATTAAGTTAATTCTTTGGTGTCAGTTCTGACCTAATGTTCCTTAATTTAGGATAGAAGTTTGCCCATTTAAAGTACTGTATCTATTATTTCCTTATCAAGCTTAGTTTGTCTCCTTTTACATGTTTGATTTGGTTGTGACTTAATGTGGCTGCACAGTATTGAGCCCAAAAGTTGATAAATCAAATCCCTGCTTAGACCATTGAGTTCTTATTTCTCGTCACTAATTGGGGAAATTCTTCTTTCCCGGAAATCAAACCACTAGATTCATTGTCAATTTTATTCACGGATCCTACTTAATTGCAATGTGGCTTAGTTCCTAATATTTATGGAGGCTTTTGACATGTGCGGTGTTAAAATTTTGTGCCCCTTCCAGATGGGACAGTGGCATGCCGCTGATGACTATGACGGTCAAGTTAGAGAGATAACATTCAGATCAAAATGTAATAGTCCGATGTGTCCTCCAGATACAGCCATGACGGAATATCAGCATACTGTCTTGTCACCTGATAAGAAAATTCTGGTGAGACTTCATGTCTTCTATTTAATTTATTTTTGCATTAATCTTTGAATATTCTTAATGTTGTTTCTAAAAGCGTTTAATTTAACGCCGCCGTTTCTTGCTTCATATTCTGTTCCACACTCCATGCTATATAGGACAAATCTGAATCTTGCTCTGTTTCTCTTTATATGACGACATGTATGCTGTAATTTTCATTCGTATGCCTGGGATAGGTATTCGAGACGGTCCAACAGGCACACGATGTTCCATTCGGATCATACTTCGAGGTACATGCCTTACCCACTGAAGTTTAAACAGCATCATGCATCACATTCTACATTGTGTGAGATGAATCAAAAGACCTGGGTAAGAGATTCGTGGACATTTTGAAGCATGGGAGAAGATTGTAAAGCATAATTTCAAATTCGTTTGCTCCCAAGGGAAGTTTGTCACATTATGTAATATTTTCATTTAACCTGAATCACATGAAATTAAAATCTGATATCAGTTTAAAGATTAAGAATTTGCTGATGTTATGTTCATTACCCGTGTCGCCCTGATATGGAAATATGCCGGTGCTGCATTAGATTCATTGCCGATGGACGGTAGAGACCGCAGATGAAAATTCGTCTAAGATAGATATAAAAGTCGGTAAGGATTCAGTTGCATTGTCTTGTCTTCGTGACCATTACTCGATTACCTTATTCTCAAATTTAAAATTTTTGTAGTTGTAACAATGATTGCAACTTTTACTTTCTCATTTTTACAGGTGCACATTTCAAGAAATGGTGTGTAATGCAGTCAAAAATTAAAACAGGAGCCATAGACGAGGTTTGTTCACACCTTTCTCTTGCCTTTTCCGCTTGCTCGACTTCACGAGATTCAGGAAGAAAGCTTTCAGTTTTTTATCCTTTAAAAAAGTTTGATTGTCTTCATGACATTATTGTATTAAAAGTTGCAACTGTCTTCATTTAATGGTGTGCAGTACAAGAAAGAGGTTCAAGTGATGTTAGAATTAGCTCGCTCGTACCTCAGTTCACATGGTTCGACGGGTGAAAATGACAAGCCCTCGTCCCCTCCCTCTGTAACGCAAGAACCAGCTGAAGAATTGTAACATATGTTAAATTCTTTCGTTATATTGTTAGTGTATCATTTTCTGTAATATTGATAGAACAACAAGTTTCCCTTGTGATGAAATGTAGGAGTTGATTCTTATGTTTTCTTTTTTGTAATTACACTATATCTCAAGTATTTCTTTTAATGATCCTGCAATCTTTAAATATGTAGTTCCCTAAATTTTAGAATCTAATAATTTTCTATGACAACATATAGAAGAATCTTTTTGAATTTTGATTAAGATCAATTTTTCATAAAAACATGATCTTGATTTTCTTTTTCTTAACCTCAATTTTTGATAAAACAAGATCTTGATTTTCTTTTTCTTAACCTTTTCTTTCTTTAGTTGAATTTTTGATGAAATAAAACTAAATTTAAAATTGTTTTTCACTTATTTTATTCTCCATTAACGTAAAATTTTAAAAATAATTATTTTATTTAATGATAATCTCCTTTCAAGTGATTAAATAAGATTTAAATACTTGCACAATTAAACCAATAAATATGGGTCACTTAATTATATTATTTAACAATCACTCATTTGACCCATATAACATAATCATAGTTTAATAATATGATATAATATGCATAAAATAAAAGCTAAATCCTCTTTTTTTGGTCACAACATTAATCATAATTGAAAAAAAAAATAGAGAGGCTCATAACCATCGTATGTCTTTTAATGTGACATCATTCTATATATCATAAAATTAGTTCAAAATTATTGAACCATTAAGATACATACATACATATTAGTACAAAATTATTGTACTAATATGCTAGATTGTTATTGTTTGTTTATTTTGTTAATGGATTCAACAACCATAAAATTTGTACTAATATGCTAGATTGTTATTGTTTGCTTGTTAACTTCTTTTTTATCGACAAAGTATTTTATTTATGTAAGTTTAAAAACTTTTGCTTGCTTATCATTTTTTGAAAAGAAGAATGTTATGGCATCATAATAAATTTTCGGCTTTTGGCAATATTACTTTCTTTAATTGACAAATAGGAGATGCACAGGTCTGAGCAAGTGGGACATCCTTAAAGTTTTTGTAGCCGTAAGCCATGAATAATGGCCTTAAAGCGTGACCTAAATTTAACTTCTATAGTGGTCACAACGATGATAGATTACCTTCCACTCTTCTATGGAATTGCTCCCCTAGTTAAAAATAACAAATAACTAAATGTGGATTTTCTTTTGTCACATATCTGACATAATTTGAATCTGAACATCCAGTTACTTCAAGATGATCAAATCTCTTATAAGTGAGCATATAATCTTTGTTTCTTGTAAGTATTTTAATACTTTCTTTGCAATTTTCCAATGTTCCAATTCAAGATTACTTTAATATCTGCCTAACATTCCAAAAACAAAACTAATATCTAGGCTAGTGCATGTTTGAGCATACATTAAACTCCCAACAATAGATGGATAAGGAATCTTTTCCATTCCTGTGCGTTTCAGTTCATTCTTTAGGCATTGTGTATGATTATATTTATCTCCCTTCTGAATTGGAACAACACTTACTAAGTAATTTTTCTTTTTGTATCTCACTAAAATTTTATTAATATATGCTTTTTGAGATAGCCCTAACATTTTTTGTGATTTTTTAAGGAATATTTCAATTTATATTATATAAAATTTCTCACCTATACTTTTCATTTCAAAATTTTTAGAGACAAAACTTCTTGTTACCATGAAATAAACAAAAATCATTAGTAACGAGTAAGTTATCATTAACATATAGGATTAGAAATATACATTTGATCCCACTGACCTTCAGATATATATACCGATCAACTATATTTTCTATAAATATAAAAGAAGTAATGGTATTGTTAAACTTGAGATACCATTATTGAGAGACTTGCTAAAGTATATATATTGCCTTCTTAAGTTCACACACCATATTTTTCTTTTCTTCAACTAGCAAGCTTTTAGATTGATCTATATATATTTCTTCCTCTAAATTCAAATTCAAAAAGGTGATTTTCATATCTATCTAATAGAGTTCTAATATCACAATGAGCTACTATCGCATGATAGTTCTAAATGAATCATTTCTTGAAATAGGAGAAAATATCTAATTATAATTAACACCATCCTTTGAGTGTACCCTCAACAACAATTCTAACTTTATATCGTTCAATATTACTATTAGAGTCTCATTTGATCTTAAAGACCCATTTGCACCTAATTTTCTAACAACTTTTAGGCAATTCAACAAGATCTCAAACTTCATTATCATCCATGGATTTTAATTCTTCTTCCATTGCATCTGACCATTTGTCAAAATGTAACTGGATCTTTATCAATTCCTAAGTCACCTTCTCTCTCTTGTAAATAAATCACTTAATCATCAGAAATAGTTGATCTCTTTTATCTTTGAGATCTTTTTAATGTTACTTCATATGGCTCATTTATAATAGGTTTATTAATGGTGACTTTATTATTTGGAGTTTGTTCATATATTTATTTTTTAGAAACAAAATAAATATATTCAATCAAGACAAAGCCCAATCATTACAAGAGATTATAACCCAAGAAGCAAATGTGTTAGTCTTGGAGAAAAATCAAAAGAAAAATTGACTACAAAGGAAAGCCAATATAGATATTGATCATACCAAGCCAAACTACATATAAACTAAACCAGAGATTACTTATGTATTTGTCGTTGGTCAAAATTTTCAATAACTCTAGGACCAAACATATGAGGATAATTTATAAAAGGTAGGTTCTATAGTTTTAAATGAAGCTTTAACTTAATTTCGTATAATGATGCATTTTTTATTTAAATATATAGTTTGGGTCATAGTGAATCCCAACATTGTATTAGTAATATGAGCGGTACAGTCAGAATCAATCTAGCTAGTATTTTAAGGAACTTTCGCTAAATTTGATTCGAAATATATTAAAATACTAGGCTTTTTTTCGAATCGTACTTTAAGTTTCACGCTATCTTTCTAATAGTGTCCTATTTTTTTTACATAAATGACATCTATCGTTCGTCGACTCCTTCTTATTGATTGAAGATGATGATACATTAATCTTATTAAGTACATGCTTTCATTTTTTTATATCTTTTTTGAACTTCTTTCTAGCTCTTTGATGACCCATAAAATTAATCGAATAAGCTCCTTATTTTTAAAGCCTTACTTCCTCTTGAATAAACATAGCCTTACTTCCTCTTGAATAAACATACTTTGCAATTTATCACATTCCATTTGTCCTTTATAGTATTATAACTCATTTGAAATGGACTATATTCGGGAGGCTATAAGTTAATAATAAACTACATAAGGAAACTTTCACTCATTTTCATGCCCATCGATCTTAATCTTATTATTGTATTTTTCATTTTAGTGATATGCTCATATACAATTCGAGAACCATCAAAGTTTATAATGGTTAAGGTTCCCATTAAAGTCCTAGCAAATGACCTATCAGTAGAGTCAAACTAAAAAATATCTTCAATAAACTTAAGATATTCCTTAGCACTTTCTATTTTGAGAATTGTAGCTTTAATGTTGCTGGCTACAATCATTTGAATAAACATTAAGCTTACTTTATTTGATTTTTCCCAAAGTTCATATAAATATTTTTCCTCTGCACTACTTGTTTTAGTAAGAGTGGCAAACTTATTGGTTTAGAGTTCCAAGTCAAGCCGTAGGATTCCTAGGTTAAACTAAACTTGTTCATAATATTTAGTAAAATTAAGCCCATTAAACTTCATAATAGATGAAGTTTGCAAGTGAATTGTAATAGAATATTTTAAACGCTCATACGTTAATACTTCGAGTCATGATTTAAACTCATAAATATAATCATATTAACAATATGTGTATACTATGGTTCTCCTTCATGTGAAACAATAATACACAAAATAAAAAAATTAATACTTAATTTTATGTTTGCATTATTGATAATTACATATACTATAATTATATACGTTTGTTACCTTTAGATATAGTAAACATATCTAATGAAGTATACCGATTAATCAGAGTCCTGTTCATCAATATAAAATTAACTAATTAACCTTTGGAGAATTCTTAAATATTTTATGACCAATGGACTTTAGTATACCCATTAAATAGATATCATTATGTCATTTCAATCATAAGTAGCATATTCTCATGGATAACTAATTATTATTATTATTTAATTTGATATTTATGAAAATTTTATAATTTGGTCAATTTGTTGACTAATAAATTATTCATTAGATAAATATTAAAATAAATAAAACAAATTATTATTAAATATGATATGTCACTTATTGATTATCAATATAAAATATTGCATAATAAAAAATTTATTTATGCAATGGGTAAAAAAATATAATTTATAGCTTAAAAATATATATTATTGTTATATTAATATTATTTTAAACATGCTTCCTCCACGTTATTTTAGTTAAATTAATATTCTTTTTTATTTATTTTATTTTTATTGGATAATATATATTTTATAGTTATAAAGATTATCTTTACTTATACAAGAATCTATAATCAATAAAATAATCATCTTATCATAAACTTATCCAAGATTATTTAAAATAGACTTAAATACCACAATAATCCTCTTCCTAATGTAAATGGAAATATAACACATAAATATATTTATTTTAGTCAATCTTTACAGTGAAAATTTATTAATTTTTTAAAATAATTCTATGATATCACATGTAATCATTATACACGTAAAACTGTAAACTTTACATTTGCAATTCCTTAGATTTTAGGATATAATAGTTTTCATAAAATAAACAATATGATGAAGATAAAAGAATCCTTTTAAATTCTAATTAAGATAAATTTTTGATAAAAATAAGATTTTGATTTTCTCTCTTAGTCTTTTCTTGCTTTTCTAGAGTTTCTAATGAAATAAAATTGAACTTAAAAAAAGGAGACACTAAATTTTAACTGTTTTCTTTTGTTTTATAATCAATTAATGTAAAAATTTTATTTAACTAATGATTAAAAAGCTAAATCGGTTTGATCAGTTTCACTGTAAAAATTTTAAACCAACCAACTTTTTAGTTTAATTTATCTTAATAACTCTTGTTATAAAAAACTCACTATTTTATTAATTAATTAGTCGATTTTCATAAACTATCCAATTTTTATAAATTAGAATCAATCAATTGACTTTCATTTAATAGTCTTTTTCTTCAATTAGATTTCAACTTATTCTACAGATAAGAATAGTCTTTTTCTTGAATTCTATTTCAATTTTTTAAATTTTATTCAATCTTTATTATGTAGTGATCTTATAATGGTCTAATACTAATTAAACCTCTAAATTTTAAATCTCTCTTATCTTACCGGTAACTTGATTTTGTAAAATATTATATTTAACAATTATCTGCTTTCAAGTGACTAATAAGATTTAAATATTTATATAAGTAAACCACGAAATAGGAGCCACACGTTATCTAACATTAAATGCACGTGGTGCTCCTTTTGTAAATAGTCCAGTGTTAAATGGTAATATCAAGTCCTTTATATCGTTTGTTACAGAGGTTTTCTTAGACATCGAATTTATACCAAAGTCTCGTTTGTAAAACAATCTCACTTAGGTTCACTTAAGTAAGACTCAGCCTTTCCAAGTGATTGTTGACCAACAAAATTTTGTTCTCCAATATCTCGTGACCCTAGAAGTATTTAACTCTCACATTTAGGTAAGAATACTACAAAAATATTAAATAATCATATGTAATAATAAACATACAAGAGTTACGATAAAACTAACCTTTACTACTTTATCAAAAGTATACAAAGGAATGCATTCTCTCATTGTGTTTCCTTCCCCTCTCTTACTCTTTCTAAGAGCAAGACTCAAGTAAGCTATTTATAAGTACCTTTGGTTTTACAATTCAGAATTCTAATTGCACTGAATTAGCTATATCATTTATATCCTTATCAGATTATATCAAACTAATCGATTGGATAACACCCTCATCCAAATAGGTCTCTATTTAATAGGATTTAGCTACACCACAACTAACAAGATAAGAGATTACATTATACCATCTTCAAATGATTCTTTCTCATTGTCTTTATCTTTTAGAGTTGATGCATATCTACCGTGATCTTATCATAATATCATCCAAGATCTCTCTTTTATCTCTATGCTTATCTACGACATCATCCAATATCTCCCATTGATCTCTATCTATCGATGATGAGTCGTCCAAGCCCAAAACCTTTTATAACATACTAGGCTGGTCCGATGTTTACTCATGTTAAGTCTATTAGTCATGGTCTGTCTATTTGAGCATAGATTAAGTCCTTAAAGCTCTCACATGTCTTCCTCATGCATGTGATCTAGCTAACCTGCAATCCAAGGTCTATTTCAAGTTATGTTTTGATCTCATTTCCGAATCTTGCATCTCATCGAATATTTCCGCCAATGTGTAGTAATGCATACCAACTCATCAATAATGTCTGCTTTTCTTATCTACTTACAAGTCTTTAACTTGTTTAGTCATCCCAAGTATTAAACATTGGTCAAGATTTCCTAATACTTGCACGATTCTATAATTAAAGCTTAAGGTCTAACATTGTGTTTGTAGGGGCAAGATTATTTACAGACCGAATTGCTTTTCTTAAGGCAATAATTCAGAAGTGATTGGCTTTATTATACATTTCTTAACTTCTTTTTCTCTGTTATTTCTTCATATGTAATTTTGTCCCCCCGAAACAGAGAAAAAAGTCCAAAATTATTCCTACATGAAAACCTCGAGGCTTATCCCTAAGCAATGGAGGTTTTGGAAGAAGATATATTGAAAAGGAGATATCAAGAGAAATAAAAACAAATTGGCGAGAGAGAGGGTTTCCTGCAAGATAATTGCGCACCCTAATAACATTTTCTATGCAGTGGTTGAAACATTGTCATCAGATCATATGACACATTACCATAATCATGCTTTTGATGGCTAATCATCAAAACTGGTGCAAAAAACTGATTCCATATTTGATTGATAATACTTGTAATATCACTGAAAACAGCAATTGTATAAACATTTAGCCCGTGACAATTTTTCTGTGGAGGAGTCCAAATTGAGTGAAAAATGCTTTGCATAAATATAAAAAGTAAGATGTTAGATTTAATTCTCATTTTCATATCAATCTGAAGTAAATGTTGGGCATGACGAAAGTCGAGGTTAAAAGATCACTCTTTTTTATTCTCATTTTCTTAGAGCCAAAATATGAACAGCTCAGCCAAGATAACAACATTTCTTTAAGACTACATCGCTAGACCAAAAGATCAGAAATTCAAGCCTTTGGCAACTGTGTCTCAGCTTCTTGCCTGCTTTTCTGCGACTCAAACTTATCTATAGCCACCTGAAGTTCATCTGTTCCTCCAACAGCCCTCATGGTGTAGAAATACACTCCAAAGACAAAAGCTGACAACCCTCCAGCCACAACTAAATTCTTGGTCTTAGGTGCAAGGCTACCATATCCCAGAACTCCAGCCATCTTACAACCAGAATCCTGCAATAGACAACTACTTTATGTCACCGCAGGAGAAATATGACCAAGGAAACTCAGTTTATTAGTCTATATCACGGCAAAGATTGTTACGTCCTTGCAATTTTAGTGGATTGATTTTTGTTAGTGTATGATCTCAAAATGTAAGGATCTTGGATGAGTAATCCAGGGGGATGTGAACTTTGGAACTCTATAAAATGAGATAAAATAAAGATGGAGACTTGGGTTCATCATTTTAACTTGTGCAACGCGGATCAGTCCCTGCTCTTAAATCAAGCAGAGTCTGGCACATAAAAAGACATCAGGCAGCATAACTCACGGAAAATACATGCTTCATCATTCTTGAAACGATCAAAATTATGCCAATTCAATAATAGACCAGTCTATAAAATGATACATACATTCAAAGTCAGAAATATAAGGATTAGCCACAAAATTGAGAGCTTCCATCAATAATTTGCCTCTAGATCATCACCATAAATTTGACTGGACTCAGTTTTCAAAGAAAAGTTACCATTTCGATATAGGGCACAGAAAGAAACTGAATTGGTGGTCACATATTCTCAAATGAATTGGAAGCTCAGATGGACAACAAAACAATTAAAGTGACATAAAAAGGCTTAAAATTGACACTAGTTTTGCAGCAATTTACCGAAACAGCTAAGGGAAAGTGATGGCGCTGATCGGCGAAAAGGCAGCTAGGGATGACGGCTGAGTTTTCTGAGCGAGTGGGTGGGTGGGATAACCTGAGATAAAGACGAAATAATGTGACTTTGAGCAACATTAAAACGACGCCGTTGAAGTTATAATTATTATGAACGAGAGAAACTTAATCATATTGACCAATCAAAATTTAACATTTAAAACTATAAATATTTATTGAGCCGCACCCGCCTATTAAATATACATAGGTTTTAATTTTATATTTAAGAACTCAACTGCTAAATGCATAAAACATGTCATTAATTGCCATTTTAAGGGAGGGACAAATGAAGAGGTTTTTAGTAAAAATCTACAAAAGTGGCAAAGCAAATATATAAAAGATTTTTATGATGGGACGGGATCTACACAAGTGAAGAATGATAGAAAGAAGAGAAAATTGAGGATTTTTATATTTTGTTTTTATTTAAAAATTATATTAAAATTATTAGATAGAGATTTCACGTTCAAGTGCTATACTTTCAATTTTCAAAAAATTAGAGGAATTAATGTCTTGGGATATGAAAGCTATTAAGCAAAATAAATAAACTAGTTTAACAGTTATTATAAAATATAAATTGACATAGAAGTTAAGACTTTTTCTTGGGGATTTCATAAAAATTCTTGTTCTTCTTCAACCATATTTCTTTTTTTCCCCCTCAAAAGTCATATAATAATGAAGGTGAACCCATTTTTGAAATATTATCAATGGAATGTTGAAGTTGAGCAAACAACATAGATAATAATCTCAAAAAAAGCAAGATTCTTTTCTTTTGCTCTACTAGTATTTTCTAGAGAAAGTTATGAATGAATTCAAGTAGTATCATTAATTATATTGTATTGTAAAATTATACTTAATCTTTTTTCTCTTAAGAATTCAACTTTTTTTATGTCATTATCATTAATTATATTATCCTTTTTCGTGATCTTATTAAGATCAACACAACTCAAGCCCATTTGAATAAAGCGTTTAGAAAAAAAATTAGGAGTTGCAAAAGATAAGTTATAAGAGTATTAAGAATTAAAAAAATAAAAAGCACGAAGAAGAAAAGGACATTATCTATAAGATGAGTTGCAAATACATTAAGGATATTACAAACATCTTAAGAACTTAAGAAGAAAAGGAAACTGCCCATACGAACGAGCTACAAACATGTTAAGGATATAGAAAAAGATCAATAAATATGAAAAAGAAAAGGAAGTTATAGATAAAATGAGTTACAAACATGTGGACTTAAGAAAAAACCAAAAAACACAAAAAAATAAATTGAAGTTACCCATATGATGATTTACAAACATGTTAAGGACTTAGGAAAAGACTGAAAAATAAGAAAAAAAAAAGAAAGCGACCTACATGAATAACTACAAATATGTTAAGGACATAGGAAAAGACTGAAGAACATAAAGAGAAAAAGGAAGGTACCCATACGATAAGCTGCAACTATGTTAGGGACTTATGAAAGGCTTAAAAACATGAAGAAGTAAAGGAAGCTACCAATACAACAAGCTACAAACATGTTAAGGACTTGGGAAAAGAAGAACAAAAAGAAGAAAAAGGAAGTTACCAATATGACAAGTTACAAACATGTTAAGGACTTATGATAAGATTAAACAACATGAAGAAGAAAAGGAAGCTACCAATATGATGAGCTACAGACGTGTTAAAGACTTAGAAAAAGACTGAAGAATACAAAAAATACAAAGAAGCTACCTATACGGTGAGCTATAAAAATGTTAAGGACTTGGGAAAATATTGAATAATAAAAAGAAGAAAAAGAAGATAACCATATGGTCAACAAGCTACAAACATGTTAAAGACTTAGGAAAAGACTGAAAAAACATGGATAAGACAAGCAAGCTACTAATATGAAAAGCTATAGATATATTAAGTACTAAAGAAAAAATTGGACAACACAAAGAAGAAAAGGAGACTACACATATAAGCTATAAACATGATAAGTACTTAGGAAAATACTGAAGAAAATGAAGAAGAAAAAGAAGTTATTCATTTATTCATACGATAAGATACAAATATATTAAGTACTTAAGAGAAGACTAAAGAACATGAAGAAGAAGAAGAAGAAGAAAAAAAAGGGAACTATTTATATGACAAACTACAAACATGTTAAGGACTTAAGAAAATACTGAAGAATAAGATGAAGAAAAGGGATGCTACCCATACGACAAGCTACAAACATGTTAAGGACTTTGGAAAAACTAAAGAATACAAAGAAGAAAAGGAAGCTACCCATAAGATGAGTTATAAACATGTTAAGGACTTATGAAAAGATTGAAGAACGTAAAGAAAAAAAAGGAATCTACCTATACAACGAGGTACAAACATGTTAAGGATTTAAGAAAAGACTGAAGAACACTAAAAAGAAAAGGAAACTACTTATACAACAAGCTTCAAACATGTTATATACTTAGAAAAAATACTGAAGAGTGTGAAAAAGAAAAGGAAGTTACTCATATGCCCCACTTTGTTTAAGAGGGAGCTAGAAAAGCTTTAGTTATGTTTATTTTGTGAGGTGTTCTTTGCTCAAAACCTTAATGCTT
>JAOQMP010000001.1:23086662-23111156 GCA_027563575.1 Erythroxylum pedicellare
TAAGAAGAAAAGGAAACTACTCATACAACAACCTTTAAACATGTTATAGACTTAGAAAAATACTGAAGAGTGTGAAAAAGAAAAGGAAGCTACTTATATGCCTAACTTGTCATGGAAAGTGTTAGGGCTCTAAGTAGTAACGCTTACAAAATCTTCAAGTTCACTCAATTAGTAACAAACTACTAAAAAAATATAAATGACAGTAAGAAAAATTGGATACATGATTTTACCTACAACTGATCTGCTAAATCTAATAATAGCAAGATAGAAGCATTAAGGTTTTGAGCAAAGAACACCTCACAAAATAAACATAACTAAAGCTTTTCTAGCTCCCTCTTAAACAAACCTCTATAACCTCTAAAATTGAGTACAAATCGATATAAACACACACACACACACACACCCCAATACTAATCCTAAAAAATCAAACTTTAATAAAACTACAATTGATGAAGCTATTTGGACTCTAAAACTCTTATTTCATTATGTGTTTATGTCACATGCAACTTTTATCTCTCAATCTTATATCTAAATCTCAAGAGGATATGATTTTATGTTGCACTTGGTCACCTACATAATTGTGTATAGTGACCATCTCTAACCTTTAAGCTTCAAAATTTGACGTTATGGCGATACATAGTCATAATTACTTACATGACAACAAACATATTGCACGCAATTATAGAAGCTTACGAGTCATGCATACGATCGTGTCCATTTATAGGATCATGTGCCTCCTCGATGCAGGCATTTCCTCTAAAATCATATTCAACTCATCAATTTTTGTCTCAAATTTTGCCTAAAATTTATTCCTTTTATCCATGAATACAAGTAACAATTTTAGAGTCCTGATTTAGTGGATTTTTTCAAGCTAATAGCCATAAAATAGGGGTGGACTTGCAACAATCTCCCTATTTAACCAATTTTATAGAAGAAATTAACCATTTTGTTGATCACTTGAAAGTCATTCCAATGAGCTTACACTTGGGAACCACTTTTGTCAATATGTTATTGCCATTCTTATTCATATGAACTAATCTTCTCTTACATTTCCTAAACTAAGAGTCTTTGTCTTTAAGTTGTTTGGCTCTCCCCCAGCTGTGATTAGAAGATATTCCAAACTTGAGTATCTAGTTAAAGGTTTCTTCAATCTAGTTGACCTTTCAAATTGGACATCTTCTAACACTCGGGTAAGTACTCATAATGCTCATTATCCTCTTCTATGTCATCCAAAGAATGTGCCTTACCATTATTATATTGCCCTTGATCATCACCATCTTATATTATTTCATGTTTTCCTTCTTCACTCGTAGGTTGATTATTGGAATAAGGAATATGGATAGAATACATAGTACATAGTGACAAACTGGTGGAAGTAGTTTTGTTTTCTTTGATGTAATCGACACCTATCTCATGCTCATAAAAGATTGTGACCCTACTTCTAACAACCTTTAGCTTTTTTGGGTAATAAAGCCTATAGTCAAACTCTTCATCAACATATCTAGCAAACACACAAGTAGTAGCCTTAGGATCTAGTATCAATCTCTACTATTTTGGCATATACTTAAAATCCTTACATTCGAACACCTTTAGATACATATAAGTTAGATCCTTCCCTTTCCATACTCTATTGAGAATGTCAAGATCTAAAGGGAATAAAGGAGTTTGATTAATCACATATTCTATAGTTTTGATAGCCTGGCCTTAAAAGGAATTTGGCAGTGTCCTTCACTTATAAGGGCGTGTCCTCAAAAGTAGCTTTAACTTATTGTTTTTTGCTTTAAATTAACAAAAAATTCATTTCGATTGATCCATGTAGATAGTTAAAACTTTCAAATTCCCAATTTACTAAATTTCATCAGGTTAACATCCATAAAATGGGGTTAGACCTACAATAAAAACCAAAAATGTAAAAAGCTATTAGTATAAATGAATTTCTTTTCTGTCAACTAGCATTTTGTGTTTTAGTTTTATCTTTTTTATGTGTATTTGAATTCATTCATCTAATTTTGGAATAAAAAATGCTAGTATGTTCTTTTATCCAAGCAGATATTCTTTTATCTTAAACTTCTATAGATTTGTGTTGTTTATTGTCTACGTTTTACATTAGGACACTAACGATTTCTTCTTAAATTTTTGTGGGATTTTTGTTTCTTTATTATTATACTTTTCCTTTTTTTAAATACATAACTTTATAGCAGTTTTGAACTTGCAAAAATGGGATTGCTTTAACCAAATCTTAAGATTTCTTTTCTGCCAAAGAAATTTTGGCATTAAGAGCTAATGGAATTATGAAATAAAAAATGAACATTTCTTACAATTTTCTTTTTAAAGTTAGGTGATATCAATGTTTACCATTCTTTAGCTTCTACAAGTAAATTTCTCAATTTTAGTACTTACAAATCCTTTTAGTGTTAATTGAAATTATTTATGGCTAAAATGGTTTACCAGTGTAGATCTAGGTCACCTATACAAATTATGGGAAAGCAATGTATTATAGGTCTAATAATTAGCACTTGAAAGATGTTTAAGAAACTTCTTTCTTATAATTGCCTAGTTTATAGACTTGGAGAAGACAAAATTGGCGTTTCTTTTTTTAATAACTAATTAAAGTAACTACATCAATAAGTGGACATGCAAAATTGAGGACTAATAATGTTACGTATATGTATCATTGATAGTTTATAGTTACAATACATAATTTATGGTTTATTGACATGCCTTGGTTGTTTTTTTAAACTGTCCTCACCACTTATCTTTTATAGCTATTTATGTTGAGCTTTATGCAATATTAAGGAAATGTTAAGTTATTTTTAAAACATTATTATTCCTAACCTTTTACTTATGTTCTTATTTAATTTATTTGCATACCATATCTTGTTCCTTTAAAAGATTGAAGATACTAATATCAAAAGTTGATACAATATAATTAATTAGCGTGAGATAACAAGAATGTCACAACATCCTACAATGAAATGTTTCAATTTAATATTTCTAAGAGTGATATATTAGAATAAATAATACATGTTTCTCTTATTCCTTTTGAAGATATAAACATTTAATGGTAAGAAGTTAAGTCCTCTATCCTATCTATATTTATATCATTCCTTAACATACATATGATGTATCTTTCTTTTCTATTTGGTTTTAATTAAGGAAATTAGTTTTGTTGAATGGAATTAGTTCACAAGTTTATGTTAATAGACTAAAAGTAATGTTGGTAATGTAAACAACTATATATATGGATTCTCTACTATCTCAATTCTGGTCCTAAAAAAAGGAAAACACATCTCATAAAATACTTTTCAATTCTTAATAACCAAATTAACCTTGTATCATGCATCAAAAGAACACATATCTTAACAATATCAAATGTTTCTTTTTTTTTCCTTGTATGAAGTTTAAATTAATTTTATTTAGCATTTTATGATATTTTTATGAAAATTAAGTTACATATGTTTGTATTTATTTTTACAAATAAATATAAGGAATTTAAGTGTTGACATCATTATAACCTCTTCAAAATAATTTGATAATTCAGCTTAGGCTTATAATTCTAAACTATATTTAAAGACGACCTCCACCTCCCTTTCTTTATAGCTTACATCAGTTGTAGTTCCTTTTTAACCTTTTTAATGTTGTCAAAAGGAGGGGGAATATGTGATTATTTTTTGAATGCTTGTATTGTTTTTTTTGGGTACACAAACTTAAAGGGAGTTATATAGATGTTACTCTTTAAGATTTTGTTTAGGCTCTTATGGATGTGTTCTTTTGCTTATTTAATGATATTGTACATGTTTCAATTTTATTCATTAGCAAATTTCACCTTTTGATTCCCTTTTAGATAGTTTATCTATCAATTGATCATATTTACATTGCATATGACTAAATTTGATGTTTAACTAATTCCTAATCTTTGTAAGAGTTTAAACTCATAAAACCAATGATGTATAAATCAAAAGGGACTTAATTTATGTTGTTTTGACATATGGAAAATTAAGCCTAAATGATAATGTTATTATTATTTTTAATATTACACTATGTTTTGTCATAAAAAAGGAGGGATTATTGAATTAAAGGAGATCATAATCTATGTTTTGATAATAATAAAATATATTTATTATAATGTTTTATGTTTAGTGATCAAAAGATAGTGAAAATTAAATTACTCAAGCATATAACTCAATTGATACAAAAGACATAATATATAGCCAAGTCAAGGATTAAGTGACTTGATACTCTATTTGGATTGATTGAAACTCAAAGGTCTTTGGAAACTCAACAAAAAAAAAAAAACTCAAGTGGTCGTGGAACTTAAGACTTGGTTAAAGGAGTAGCTCTTTATGTATAACTTAGTGATTGGAACTAAAAGTTTGGACCAATGAAATAAAGGCATATTTTATCCTTATTAATGATTAGGTTTTCTTAAATGTTAACCATTATGAGGTAGATTGATGCTGTAACACCCCAATCCTGCCCGACGCATGCACGTGCACCATATAGTCACACGTGCACATGGTCGACAGAATTAGTGTGTTAACTATATCACCTTCACTTTATCAAATGGCATCACAAGCAAAATCATAAATAACACAAGATCTAAAATCTAAAAGTTTTCTCATTTCATTTCATAAACCATCATTTACAATGTAGCATTATCCATCATCCACATTTATACAACATCATCCAGTTTACAAAGCATACTACATATTTAAGGAATTAACAAAAGTTTAAAACAAAGACTAGTTTTTCAGTCCTAGCTGACTGACCTTTGAGCCTTGCCTTTACTTCAAAAGTTGTACAAAAAATGCTTCTAATGTAGTCTTAGAAGCTAAGTCGTCGCTCTCTCAAACCTGAAATTGTCAACGTTGCAATTTTGGTGAGTTTGTGAACTCAGTAGAGTAACCATCCTCGATAGTTTACTCTTGTCAAACCATAAAACAATTGCTAATCATGTTACCATATAATTCACTATCATCAAGTAATATCATAAAACAATTTGTACATAATGGTCATCTTTCAATCACGTAGTCCAAACAATTCATCATTTCATTAAAATTTTGCAGAGCACAATCATCAATAATTTATCACAGATTCATTCAAGAAAAGTTCTCACAACAGTGCAATCATTCAATTTATTCATTTCACATGTGAAAGCAAGGTTTATAAGACACATTCATTTATTACGTTGTTGTGACCGTGTGCCTTTTTCACTGTCCCGTATCCATTGTGGATACCGGGCTTTTTCATACCTTCCTTTATCCCTTGGGGATATAGGACTCATTGTACACGTTGAGCCTTAGGCACTTTCCACAGATGTCTAAGCTTTGAGCTCTTTTTTGTTAACTGACGACATCAGTCACAACTGCCTTTATATTTCATACATTGGAAAAGAAATGCATTCACAAATTCAATCATCATACTCATTCAGTCACATTCACATTATTTCTCATTCACATTTGTCATTGAACTTTTAGCCCAGCATTCAAATCAAATAGTCAATCTTATTCACATACAAGTAGCATTTCCAATGTTTTAATTATGCATCAAAACTCGTCGGACATTTCATGTCTAGAATTCAGTACACATTCATCAATATTAAATTCAATTCAGTAATAAAAAAAACAAGTTAAGGTGAGACCATCTTAGGTTATTCACAATTGCTCCGTTTCAATTATTGCCTTGAATTCCCGGCAATGTCTGGAAGCGGTCGTTCTCCTTGCTCTTTTATATGCAAACAAATACATTTTCATATTACTATATGGCTCATTTAACTGAATAATCACATTTATAAATGTATCATGTAGTATGCATGTTCAATGACATATACCTGGGTATACTTCTGCAATAAACCGATGCAAAGACCGATTGTACTCCAAACGTGTCAAAATTTATACACTCATCAATCATGCCAGTTTTTTCTCAAAACCCACTTTCAGGTCAACTTTTCATAATCAATATGACAAGGAAGATGGTATATTTCTGTAATACTTTCTTCTAGACAATTGTTCCTGTGTTCCTTAAGTTTCTAATGACATGAAGATCATACAATTTGGTTCATTATTCTATAAATTATGTTCAAAATACTACAGACTAAGTATATTTGAAATTTTAGCTAGTGCATGATCATGTACTCAAGTTTTGAAACCCATATCTCTCAATTAGAATATCTAAAAATTACAAACATTATACCAATTGAAAGCTAAAAGAATAAGCTATAACGTTTGTGAAGACAACTTTGTCTGATTTTGCCTACATCAATATAGTTTATTTAATAACAATAGGACATAATTTTTTTCACTAGTAGTGCTAAAGCCTAAGCCAAGACTCAATTTCATACCAAAATTTGAAATTCTTAGAGACAGAATTCTTCAAGAAAGTTGTAGAAATATGTCTCAAGTTTAATATGAATAAAGAATTAACTCATTTAGAAATCTACAGATCAAGATGTAATAAAAATACGGTAGCATGTTCGATGAAAATTCTCCAGTTCATAACGTTCCAACACATTTCCTCTTTTTCATCCTAAATCCACTAATCAAATATTTCCCGAACGAATCCAGATGGCTCTAAATTTTCATGGAGAGGAAGAACAATGTGTTAGAAATCTATTAGTTTAAGTTTCAAGTCATTTGGAGGTTGTATGAAAAAGTTATAGGTAAAAGACTCAAAGTTGTTCAGTAAAAATACTCTAGTTCATATTCAGAATTCAAAAACCAAAATCATACACACAAATCATCACCTTCTTCTTCCTCTCTTCAATTTACCCCATCATCTCTAATTTATGCTCTCCTATTTACCTCTTCATTTCAATTCAACTTACTCTAAACGAACTTATAACTCAAGATTAAATTCAAACATCTAAATACCGATACATACATATATTTCAACATTTTCAACTTTCTCTCACTATTGTAATTTTGTTTTCAACAATAACATTCCATAAACCAAAACAGAACATATAGACATACGGTGCTACACCATATTTGTTGTTATGGTCTACTTCACTAAGTTCCTCATTAAACTCCATACAATTGGTATTACACTTCCTGCACATTCTACTGACTATATTATCAACTCATCATTAACACAAAAACTACTCAACTTTCACAATTCATGCATGAACTCATTTTCAACCATTAAAACATCATCAGAATCAATTATAGCATCCAGAAAACTAAAACCATCACTTAGTTGATTCAGCTATCCTTCCTGGCAGTAAGAGTGAATCAGTGACACAGAAATTGCACAGCTGATGTTTCAGTGAATGAGCAAGGAAAAATAGTTTTGGTAAACAGTGTTCTTTCGGTGAAGAAAACAACGGGAGAATGAAAGAAAGCTACAGACATTTTCCTTCTTAAAATCACTTGCCACGTGTCCTCTTGCATGCAATAGATTTGTCACTTATTTATGTTGTCGCATGTCACAATGCTATTGGTCTATTTGTCTCTTATTTCAATCTTTTTCCTAGTCGAAAATACCCTAAATTTTTAGAAATTTTCTAAAATTCACCAAAAATTATGAAATAATCGTAATACTCTCCAAATAAATTTTCAATACAAATAATCCATAATTCATATTTTAATCGCATTTGTAATCAATTATACCTAGAAAATGTCAATGAATGTCTGTACAATTATTTTAATAAGCCAAAAATAAATATTCACATGTTATGCCATATGATGCATGAAATGCATTTATAATTTCTTAGTATACACTATTCTAGGGTCCTAGCCCCTAACATGGGATATTGGGATGTTAAAAATGCAACCATATAGGTTTTTAAATGGAATAATTAAGTTGTATACTAGTAATGGATAATAGTTTATGCTTTAATCATAGTTATTAACTTCTTAGTATCTAACTTGTAATCCCCATTCTAGAGCTTTATATTTAATATATTTTTCCTTTCAGAAAAAAGTTTTATGAGACTTATAAAGCCAAAAAAGGACCATTTATTTTGTAAAATCAATACAATCTTTCTTATACCCTTAACTTGGTTACTTAATATTTTAGGGGCTCTTTATGCACAAGTAATATCATATTTAATTTTAATATATGAGTATTTTATTTATCACTACGAATTTAGGTTTTGATTTTAAAAAAAGACTATGGATCTTTTAAATAAATTTTGGATATTTTAAAAGTAAGAAAAGTCAAGTTTTCATGAAAATGGGATTTTTTGATTTTTTGAAAAACTTGAAGTGTTAAAAGTTGATATTTCAAAATATTTTCAATTTGATTTATGTTAGGGTTAACTAGTCTAAGGATTTTTGATAGGCTAATCAGACAAGTTGTTTAAAGTTATAAAATGTTTAGATTTCAACTAGTTAGACATTTGACTAGTCAGTGGGCTAATTGATAAAACATTGACTAAATAAAAGGTTATGATTAGCTAACTAATAGGCACATATTCAATCTTTTTAGTAGTCTAGCTTGCTAGTAGCTCAACTGGTGGTTATCCAACTAGCCAAAGGAGGTAATGGCTAGGTTGTGTGTATGACGATTATTTGACGTCTTGTAAATTACAAATACTTGAACTTTTACAACTTTGTGGTTACTTTTCACCATTAGAATATATTCTAAAATTGTTCCTTTTTTACCTGATAAACAAAGATTCATGTAAAAAGATCCTTTTCACCTAATTGAAGAATATTTTTAGTGGAATCCCAGATGAGTCTTAGAGAGTGGATATAGGCATTTTTTTTAATAAATAACTATAAAATTGGCTTACAATGTCTCTTTCTTACTCTCTCTACATTATCTGTATTTGTATGATTGCACTTAGTTATATTGTCCTTCAATTTGAATTTGATCAAATTGCATTTTTAAGTGAAAAAATTATTTAAATTCACTATCACTCAATTTACCTCCCATCATTTGGGTTCTATTAGGGACCAACAGTTAGTCATGTTGTAAAATATCAAATATAAAGAATATAAGAATAGAAAAGAAAGATGACAAATAATCAACTATGAAATTGGTAATGGTAGTCATTTGACATTGGTGATGATGATAATGATAATATTGATGGTAATATGTCTACTAAATAATAAGGGATTGATGTAATATTAACTAGTAGGAGGAAGATAAAAAGATAATTGTCGAACTCTTTTATTCCACGAACAAGTTATAGAGCTTAAGTTACAATTCTTGGAGCCCAACCTTCAATATGTACTGCATTGCAATCTAGAAGATTACTTCATAATGCAAAAATGGCAAGGACTAGATGATGGTATGATTTAATTTTGCTCAATCTTACTAATATCAATATATAATAGATGTTATTACTCTATTGGACCAAGATTTAAAGCATTTTTAATTGATGACTATATGGGTAATATTTTAAATAGTTCTATCATTAAAATAAAAAACTATTTGAATGAAAGAAAAAAAAATAGTTAGGCAATTTATGAGTGATTATTCGTATGTGATAGTTGGAAAAATAAGAGACACGATCTAATTATGAATCTTTTGGTTTATTATGTTAAAGGATCAAGTGTTTGAAGTCAATTGATAAATCAAGTCTTGTAAAAATGTTGATATCCCATTAGATATTTTTATAAAGTTAAGAATGAAGTTGGGATTAAGAATACTATATAATTTATCAGTGATAATGATGTTGGATATAAAGCAAGTGATAGTCCCTCGTGGCACCCAAAAAGAGGGTGAATTAAATGTTCACAAATTTCACCAATTTTCCTAACTAATTTGTTCAATTAATAATAATCAATATGAATATGTATAAGGAAATTGCCTAAGAAAAATTAATCAAATAATTAAAAATAATTTAAAGAGGATAGGGAGGAGACAATGTAAACTAATTTATAGTGATTTGACAAACAATCCTTTTCCTACGTTCACTTTAAGACTCTTATTAAAATTATACTATAATTCTTCTTTCAAGGAGAAGAATAACTTTTGTGCAGTCTTCCTTAGTAAAGAGGAATTACAATCATTTTACAAGGTAAAAAGGAACCTTAATCTCACTTAGAACACTCCTAAGTATAATATCTAACATTTCAACAAAAGATTACAACTCAAAAATATCTCACTTTATCACTTGATATCTCAATATAGCTCACTCATATAAATGTGACACAATGATACTCAAATGATTGAAAAATTATTTGAAATGGGTGTATACAATTCTTAATGCTAAAACCAATCAGAAAATACCTATTTATAGTGTTTTGGGACCCGACTAATTGTTAAAGCTAAGAACTAGCCATTAAAATGATTATATTTAGGGCATTAATCGACTAGTATGTATTGACAACACCAAATTTACTAACTATCGGGATATTGGTCGACCATCAAAGGATACTAGTAAACTAATATGAGAGATTAATCAACCAATACATAACTAATGTTACAAACTCTCGGTACTTTCAAAATTAACAACTTTAGTTTATATTAGTCGACGACTAACCTTTAAAAATATGATTTTTAACACCTTCAAATACTTTAACTCAATTTGATTAGTACAAATATAATTTAAACACTTCCCAAAATGTTCCCCAAAGGTTTTTTTTCAATCAAGAGGTTTTTATATAAAAATCAAAAGCTTCAGTGCTTCTTGATGACTAAAAAGACTTATTTAATGAAGTTAAATAACATGTTTATATATATTGAGCCTTTTAGATCATCAAATTAACAAAGTGAGATTATAAATAATAATATTAAATGTAAAATGAACCCTAATCTTCTTTTGTTCTTATTTTGATCTTTATTTCGTCATTTGTAAACTTTAATTTCTCTTATTCAACTATATACAATATCTTCTTAAGTTTATGTTTTCATTTATATTTTATCATCAAATCATCAATTGAAACCTCCCTTGGTATAATAATCTCCCATTTTTTTATGATGAAAAAACACTTATGATATTAAAAAGCAACAATAATAAAATTAAGTACATAAATAAATATTAAGATTGTGATTAGCTCTCCATTAATTCATACATAAAAAAGTACTTCAACGTGAAGAGCATAATTCAATATCAAGAAAGTCATAAGAGATATTCAAAATCAAAGAAATATCTATATATGAAGATAACATAAATTTACTGTATCATATAAATTTTAAGAAACAAAAAAAACCAACAAAACAATCACTCCCCCTAAATCTTATCACTCCCCCGATCTAATATTACTAAGCTTGACAAACTTAGTATTAAGCTAACTTAGTTAAAAAGATGACTTTGATCAAGATTGACAAACTTTTTCACTCGTGACTGCTATTAAATATTTAAAGAAAGGTTAATTTTGATAGAGAAATCCCTAATTGTATCTATTTTAAAAAATCCACAATTTAAGTATCGTGCCTAAGTTGAAAGATTCAATTAAAACACCAAGGGCAAATTTTGACAAAATTAGTAGTTGGATTTGGAACAAATAAAAGAGTAAATTGCAATATATGGCAATCAACTTCATAAAGGATTGCACAAATTTGAAAGTCCAAAATTAAAAAATAGAGACATGAAAAAGTGCCCACAATACCAATATTGAACAAAATTAAATATGTATCAATATAATTGAAAGGAAAACAAACTTAACTCTTTCTATAATTTAACTATAAAAACGTCAACTTGAAAAATAATTCTTAATTAAGGAAAGTTTGAAAAATACGAAATATGAAATTTAAGAATGACCAAATTTTCAGTATGATACAATATAATGAGACATTTATGTAATAATAGATTACGTTTTTCAAGGAAAAGAGTGAATTGTTTAGGTTTTTGGAGAATATAAAAATAAAATATGAGAATAGAAGAAAAAAGACAAAGGAGAGATTAAAGACAAGAGGATTGGTCAATGACATGCCTCGACTAGTCAACTAGTGTTGGTGTTTCAGAGATAAACAAGAGTAAAAAGTGGAGGTATGGAGAAAAAACGGTTTAGATGTAAAACACAATCTACCTGTTGACTAGTGAAGTATATTGGTCAATGTATGTTAGTTATTTATCGATCATAAATGGAGACCAAACTCTTCGCAAACTCTTCTGAAGAGAAGGAAGTATCAAAATTAAGGAGAGTAGTCTACCATTGAAGGACACTGGTCAACCAATGTGGCTGTCTGGGTGACCAAATAAGCAACCAAACAAAGAACAAACTTACTAAAAAGAGAGAAAACATGGTTTTTTGTTACACTGGTTGACCATACTAAGATATTGGTCGACTAGTGTGTCATAAAATGCTAAAAAACAATCTTAAAACTCAAAGTTAAACATCAAAACATGTAATGAGCCAGTAATATCAATAAAAAATTATTAAAAGCCTTAAAACAAACTTTAAACACATAAAGTCAATTAAGAAATAAAATGGTTCTTTATCATATAGGATTTCCATCAAACCTACCTAATTCTTTTCTAATTGAGCAAAATCCTACCCTTATTTAATGTTTAAAAAAAATCATTACCCAGAAACTTTAAAAATAACCTTATTCATAATTAAAACACAATAATCATCCCTAAGGGTTTATACTTAAATTAACATATAAATGCAAGTTATCACATATTTCTAAATTCTGAATTAATAACTCCCCATATTGAATGTTAGTTATAAGAGATTTGAATGGAGATTCTTTTTGAGTTTACAATCGATTGGATGCTTCCTATCCTTTATTTCTTTCACCTGGTTTAATAATTGTCTCTTTTGAAACGTCTTTGGTGGCTAAATTCTCTACATATTATGATAAAATTTTCAATACATTTTTAAAAGCAAGAAGGTTAGATTTATAAAGACAAAAAAGTATAAGAAACCCTCAGTAATACTCAATGTAATAACTACTATCTTTACTACATACTATTTGCTCTTCCTTTTCTAATAGCCTAACAAACTAAGATAATCAATATGTTTTAGGAATCTAAATAAGCTTGGTTCTTTCTTGTTAGATTCTTTCTTCTTTTTAACCCACACTTTAAAGTGTTTACTTAATATTATTTTTTAAAAGAAATCAAAATCTATCTAAATGTCCGTACTTACAATGAAATATCATGTTATATAAGTAATGATGATGTATATTTATATATGTATGCATAACGGGGAAACTTCCTTTAGGCATTCAAGTTGTTAAATGTTCTCTTAAGGTAGTGAAATGTCCTATGATTATATGTGTGATGCTACTATAAATGAAAACTTGATGTACACTTGTTTGAGGCCTAAAAGGGTGTAGGTAGGTTTACATGTTATCATAAAAATGATCTCTATTCTTCTCTTGGTAGTATTGAACTCTATGCCTAGGTTATGAGCCATATATAAAAGCATGATGCTTGTTTTTAGGATTAGTCCTAATAGATGAGGATTGTGTATGCATATGCTTCGATGTCTCCATACTTATTTATCATATTAGGTAATGGTTCTTCATTATGCAAATATTTTCCCTTAACAAATTTGGTTTTAGAATTGCCTTCATTTCTATGGTTATATTCTATTCCATACTAATCATTGGAAATATTTTAAGCTCATAGTATGTTTTTTAAATTTCACTCCATTTAGTAAACTTGGACAATGAGTTATTGGGTGAATCTACCTCCTTTTTCAATGTCTGATTCTCACTCTTTAATGCATCTAAGTCATAATTGTCATTAATGATCATATTTTTGAATGCTTTAATACTATGCAATTCATTTTCATCTTTTTATTCTCACTTATTCATGTATTTAGGTTTTTTTGAGCCTCTTTGAGTTTGAAGGACAACCTTTTCTTTTTCATCCCCATGATTTCAAATTTCTCAATTAATTCATTGTATATCAAATCAACATCAGTATCATTATCATAAGAATTAGGGTGGGATGTTACCTCATCATTTTCAATAATGGTAAAACATATATGAGCTATCACTTTTTCTAAATTTTCACTTTCAAATTCACTTATGTCATCCTTAGTTGATGCTTTAAGTTCTTTCTTCTTGTAGTTTCTCTCATACTTCTCGTTATCTTTGATTCAAGGATATTATGACTTTATATGGTCATGTTTTTTATATTTAAAGGAAGTAATATTAGAGGAATTATGTTTTAAATCATTTTTACCTTCCTTGAAATCCTTTCTCTAGGGAAATTTCTTCCTTAAGAACTTCTTAAATTTTTTATTGAGTAAGCCAGTGTCCTCTTCTTTACTTTCACTAGTTGACGTCTCTTCCTCTTCGCTTGATTCTTCCTTTGAGGCTTTAAACACTAAATTCTTTTTCTTCATGAGTTTCATTTCTTCTTATGTCTTTTGAAGTCTCATTTAATATATGAGGGGAGATTCAATAAGAGCTCCTCCAATGGTGGTGTTATTAGATACTGGACTTATTGTATAGTCTCCACTGTAGCTTCCCATGTCTTTGGAAGTGACCTAAGCAACTTTCTTACAATTTTAGCGTTAGTATATGTCTTTCTAAGACCTTTGGTAGCATTAATAATATCAATAAATCTAGTATATTTGCTAGATATGCTTTCATCATACTTTATTTGAAACAATTGATTTTGATGCATTAACATACTTACTTTGTTCTCTTTTTCTTGATTGGTTCCCTCATGTGTAACTTCTAAAGTATGCCAAATTTTGTGAGTCGTTTCACACATAGAAACCTTATTGAATTCATTTTTTCCTAAGGCATAAAAAGGATGCATATGGACCTACTATTAAAGGAAAATAATCTCTTATCTTAAAATTCTCATTCTTCCTTTAATTTGAATAGCTTTTTATCTACAATTTTAGTAGGAATAAGGAGACCATTTGAGACAATTTCCCAAAGGTCTACACTTTCGACCATTAAAAAGAATCTTATCCTAGTTTTCCAATAAAAATAATCACTGCCATCCAACAAATGTGATTTACTAATGCTTTGTCCCTCTTGGTCAAATGATGATGATGATTCTCTTAAATATGCTATTTTCATAGGATTTTGCTAGAAATACTAGCCTAATAAATCCACTCTAACATTACTTTTAATCTTTAATGGCACCTAAGAGGGGAGTAAATTGGATATTTATAAAATTCAATAATTTTTCTAACCAATATATTAACAAAATTTAATATAAATAAGTATAATAAAATTACTCCGTATAAATTAATCAAACAATTGAAAAATAATTTAAAGAGGATAGGTAGGAGAGAATGTAAATTGATTTATAGTAGTTCGACAAACAACCATTGCCTACGGCTACTCCCAAGACTCTTATTGTAATTCCACTATAATTCTTCTTTCAAGATGAAAAATAACCTTTATGTAATCTTTCTCAGTAAAGAGGAATCCTTCTTACAATCTTCTTCCAAGGTGAAAAGAAACCTTTATCCCATTTGCAACATTCTAAGTAAAATATCCAACACCCTAATAAAAGATTACAACTAAAAAATATCTCACTCATTCACTTGACAACTCAAAATAGTTCGCTCATTCAAATATGACACAATAATGCTCAAATGATTAAAAAAATCTTTGAAATGTGTGTATTCAATACCCAAAACCTTCTTAATGTTAAAACTAATGAGAAAACACTCATTTATAGTGTTTTAGGACCCTTTCGAGCCATCAAAGAAAGAACTAGTTGTTATAATGACTATATATAGTGCATTGGTCAACCATTATAGCATATTGGTCAATCAATATACATTAACTATATCAAACTTACTAGTCATTGGAACACTAGTCGACCAATGAAAGATGTTGATTGGCTAATGTAATAGCTTGGTCGACCAATACATCAACCAATGTCATAACAAACTCTCAATACTTCAAATTAAACAACTTTAACCTATATTGGTTAACCATTAACCCATATAGGTCGATCAATCACCCCGAAAACATGATTTTAACATCTTCAAATGCTCAAACTCAATTTGATTAATGTAAATATGAATTAAACACTTCCCAAAATGTTCCCCTAAACTTTTTTAAAGATTAAAAGGCTTATATATATATACATGAGTGTTTCTATTCATCAAAAGGCACTGAAGATTTTTAGACTCATGTAATAAAGTCAAATTAAATGTTTATGCATGGTGAGTGTTTTGGATCATCAAATTAATAAAGTGAGAGATTACAAATAAAAATACAAAATGGAAAATAACTTTTATAAGCCTTAATATTCTTTTGTTCTTATTTTGGTCTTCACTTCTTTTGTTCTTATTTTGGTCTTCACTTCTTTTGTTCATTTGGATGTTAGCGATAAAAATTTGACAATAGGTTACTTTTATGTTGCTATGGAAAGAGCTAAGGAATCAATCAAGGTCTACTTAAAAAAATGGCTTCCTTATACATGAATTATCTAACTGTCATTAATGAGAGGTAGAATAAATAACTTACTCTTATTGTTGTTGACGTAATTATTAATCTAAATTTTTTTATTCAAACTAAGTTTCATAAAGATAATTAAAGTTAATATGATAATATAGGGATGAAAAAAAAGCTTTTAGTTTGAGTTAAATGGGCTTAAGGCTAAGTTTGAACTTTTTTTATAAAAAAATTTAGGCTTTAAGTTGGCTTTGAGCTTCAACTTAGCTCTTTAACAATACCATTTTTGTGTGTTAATGAAATGACATGAAAAAACTACTTTGTGTCTTTTACATTTGTCACCCTGTGTTTCTAGCTTCCAGGTGATTTCCTTTTAATTATGAAATGTTTATAATCAATTCTCTTTGGACAATACAATCAAACTTCAGTGCTCATTTTCAAAATTTTTGCAATCACTTCATTATTGCCCTTCTAACCACCATTTCCAATAATATGAAAAAGTAAAAAAAAATTCAATTACATCCTTTAAGTGATTAATTAATAATTTTTTGTTGTTACCATTGATCACAGTTTTTCGATATGTGTAGTTTTAATATTATAACCTTGATATTCCATAAGCGGACAGGTCATTCACGTAGTATCTAAGACATTGATCCCACGAGGAGGGTTAATCTAATCCTAAACTCTAAAGCTTAAATTGCAAAAATTCAACTGTAACTAAGCTAAAACAATAACCCAATTCAATCAATCAAGTCAATCAACCAATTCAACTTAAGAATAAATCACAAAATATTAACTCATCAGCAAATTGCAATGCACACACCAAAACTCAACCTAAGGAACTACCAATTGGGAAAAGGGGAAATTTTTACCTATCTTCAACACTAACCTAATTAATTATAAAATGTCAGATTATTGGTCCTAAACTATCTTAGGGTTGGTTACTCTCTCTCGAGTTATAATCAAAAGCCCTAAATTATAAACCCTGATCAGATTATGGAAAATTATAATTTCTCAATTTACAAAATATCCAAACCCTAATTAGATCTTAACTTTTTCTACTAGACTACTAGAACCTATGTGAGATCTCTCGTCACACAATTACCAATTTGATTGATTTCTCGTTCTTATTAAATTACCTAACTCTTGTTAGCCCAATTTAATTATTTTTCATCGATTCACCCTATCAGTCTATTACCGATTTATGAAAATGTAGAAATCAATCACAATAATCAAACAAATTTTTATTGCAATTCTTAACATTCATAAATCCTATCTCAACAGCTATTCCAATTCTATACATAGATAAAAATAGAAATACATTGAAAAATATATACGAATGGATGATGGAGGTAGCAACAATGAGAAACCTCTTATTTCGGGAAGTACTTTGCGTAGGCTTCTTCTCTTCATCGCTCTTCTTTCATCTCTTTCTCAATCTCTTGATGAACTCTTTTTTGGGTTTCGTGATGGCGGCTGATGCCAGAAGCTCCTCCTCTCTTTTGTCTCATTATTTATATACTTAATGTGTTTTGGGTAGCCCCAGTTTTTTTTTACATCGAAAGGTCCGAAATATCCCTAAAAATTGACTTTTCTGCAGCCACGATCATGGGCTAAGTCTTATACTTTTGTCATAATCGTGATCATTGTTTCGATCCAAGTCTATTTGAAACTTGTTTGTTCTTCGCTATGGACCTTGAAACACTAGTAAATACATCAAAGTATCTCAAATACATAATAATCAAGTTCAAATGTTTGTACTAACCCATAAAAACACTTAAACACAACAATTACCCAAAGAGATGATGTCACTTATTTTAGTGTTTTTTGTGCTTGGTTTGGCTCGGTTGGGCTTGGAATTTTTACTTAATGAAGCTCAATCAAGTTTTAGACTCAGGCTAAGTAGTTCTAAGCTTATTTGGGCTTCTGGTTGGTTGGGCCTAAGCTTGAAAAAATTTTGTAGATTAGGTTCAAACCATAAGTAGCCTAAGCCTACTCTGCTTCATTATCATTCTTGGGAGAATAATTTTAACCAGGACAATAATTATTTAAAGTGAAATGATGCAAGATATGCTTAACTTACGAATATAGGTACATAAGGATTTGTTTGGTGATTTCAAATGCCCATTATATATTATGTATGCTTTTTATGTCATTTGTTTTAGAAAATCACTACTTCATTATATTTATGAGATTATCTTATTGACTTGTAGTTGCACAGCAGGAACACTAGAACTTATGTTCTATAATTAAAAACGTAATATGATTCAAATTCCTAATGTTTGAATGCAATTAGGTGTGGAAGGAATTGAAATATATTCAAGTTCATTGATTTTGAACATATAGGTTTTATATCATAACTTAACATTTTTTCACTTTAATAACTAATTTACAAAAATTTATTTAACTGATTTTAACAACATCATGTCCATTAGAAACCTAGGTGTTAGATGACATAAGATATGTCTTGGTTATTCCTTAGAGTCATTATCTGAAAACCTAATAGAGAATGACAAAATAACATCGTAATACATAAACATAACTTCAGGGGAATAAATGATAGCTTTTTAAATTATAGATTAAAGTGAAAAATGATCAAATCATAGCAAGGTCACCCTTATTATTGTTATCAAGTTGAATATAGAAACCTAATAATAGCAAATGGTGATATTGCTTGTGTAGGTGTTAATATGGCACAAGATATATCTTATCTTAGTTTACATAACAAAAGTAACACGATGTTAATTTGTCATTCGCTGTCAGATTTTCAAGTAGATAATGACTCAAAGGAGAGATATAGAAAACATAACTTTAGGGCAATAAATGATAGTTTTTTAAAGTATAGATTGAAATGAAAAAGGACCAAATCACAAAGAGTTCATATATAATTAACCCTTATTATTATCAAGTTGAATATAATTTTTTATCAATTTTTAAGAATTTAGTTATTTAATAGATAGAATGAATTTAGAGATAGATGAAAAAGTATTGATTTATCATTTTTATTAGATATATGATCAGATGACAGACATATATATAATATCCATATAGTTTGAACTTAAATTTTAAAGTTTGTTTTTATAATTATGTCTAATTTAAAAAGTGTCCCAAAGTTGTCTTATAAAAAAAAACTAAAAGAGGGAAAGAATTCAAAAAGTCACAATCATCTAACTCAAAATAGGAAATATACCAAAACATTGCATTCTTATAAGCCTGGACAGCTAGAAACATCACCTTCTCTATCGTCCCATTGAAATATTGATGAACATATCCACTTCAATCTCATCTCATAGCCTCAAAATGGATTTTCCAACAAAGGAAAAATCTCTGAACTTATGTACCCCAATCTGATTCCAGTACTAAGACTAGGCAAAAAGGCATTTCAGATAAAAACTCAATGCATTTATGAAATAACCACCCTACCACTATCAAGCGATAAAAAAACATTCAACTCTCGATATAGCAATAAAAGCAAGATGTGCAGGCAGATCGACTCATCAAGTTCCCTAGTATTTATACACAAGAAAAAACATTTCTCATTCGTTGGTCATCTTGAAAATGTCTGTAAAAAATATGACTTTGTTGCCAAGGCATCATTACGCCAAGAAAAAGTGTTTTAAAATTTAAAAAACCAAACAAGAAATTAATTTCACAAACTTCCAAAGTGTTGTGTGAAGTTTAAAAACTTGAGTTAAAACTTTAAATTAATTTTAATTTGATATGCTCACTAATAAATACTTAAAAAAATTTATTCACTCAAAATTTAATTTGAAGACTCCAAAATTTTTTTAAAAATTATCCCAATTCTAAAAGTTAGCATTATTTTTTTCTTGTTATTTGATTTCCTTTTAAGTTTTGAAAAAGAGAATTCAAGTAATCCTTTTGAAGAAAAGTTTAAATTTATTTATTCAAGAGGCTAATAATCCCAATTCAATTCTGAAAGTGATTTCGGCAGCATTAGTTTCTTTCTTCTTTTGATTATTGGAGTACAGAAAATTTTGGCTGCTTCACCAAAGATTTGGATCAAAGCATTAAAGCAACTTGAAAAGATTAAAAAAACCCACTTTTCATTCAACGAATTAATGAAATATAATGTTTCTCAAATATATGTATCTGCCCTTAACACACAGGACAAAACAATTACAAAATATCAATTAATTATCAATAACAAAAGAAAAAGCTGAGCGTATCAATATCACAAACTCCATCATATGAACTCTTAAACTTGGAATGGCCAAGGCCAGTTTTTCATGTCCTCGTCTTGATCCTTCCCGTTTCTAACATAAGAGCCACCACCAGCTCCACAAGCATTACCATTGCCCTCAACAAAGGCATAGTACCTAAGCAGAAAGGCAAGAGCAGACACAACCCACTCCAAGCAAAAGATCAATACAGAAAGCCCACCAGCCATCTTTAGTATCACTGCACCATCCTCTTCTCTAACATAAGACTTCAAATACCCCAAGAACTGACTTGTCTGAGTGAAGATGAGCACAGAAACAGCGCCTTGAAATATCGCAGTTAATGAAGTGCCCATCATGTGAATTGCATACCACTTACTGGACCCCGACGCCGCCACGGCGCAGCCGGTCACCGCACCAACGATGGTTAGAATGTGGAGGAAAATGATGAAGAAACCACATAGAGAGGGGTACAAACGAAGGGAGAGAGTGAGGAATATGCAACTAGAGGCTGCACACAAAAGAATGTAGTTTGATATAAGGAAGATCTTGTACTTGTGGGGGTGAGACTGAGCCACATACCAAGACTTGCTGTTGTTGATGGAGAGACCCATTTGTGGACTTGCGAAGAGAACAAGATTTTGGAGATGGGTACGTGTTCAGCAGCCAAAATCTTGCTATGTTCTTAAAGAAAGATTGAATCTTTTGAATGGAATTGAGAAGTAAACTGCAAGAAGCCATATATAAGGGGAGCAAGGAGAAAAAAAAAATGACCGTTGCAAGGGACCATCCAACGGCTAATTAGTGACGTAACCGATGGAGGCTTAATGCTTTTAGTTGGCCGAATGATAACTAAGTACTTTACAGCCTACAAATCATAGGCTTCTTTTACCTCGAAAGTGCAAAATTATGTCTGTTATGTGACCGTTGGGATGATAATGATATACTTAGGCCCAACAGTGATAAACGTTAGAAGAACCACTACATTGACTTTGCAGCTATTAATAATGTTTTAGGTACCGATGCTTTAAAGTTCATAAATTTACAACTGACTAAACTTACTTATAAAACTACTGTATTAGACATTAATTCATGGGGTGCCAAATAAACTAGGCATGCTTTATCCAACCAAAAGCTGTAGTCATCGCTCTAAAGTTTACATTTGGAAGGCTAGCGTCCCTCAGATCCCGTATTTATGCCCTTAGATCATAGAGTGCCTAATTTCAAGAATAAATAAAAGTTGATATTTTCATTTCATTTGTATTCTTACTTCAAACGGAAAGTCTGTATAAAATCTAGGGTTAATTACAACAAAAATTCCAAACTTTGCTAAAATATGTAATTATAATTTTACCTTTAAAAATAGCAACTAAATACTCAAAATTTTAATTGTTTTTCAATTGTTGTCCGACATTAATATCTCTATTCACTACAAGAAATCTGTGATTTACCGACAATAAATGGGAGAATTCCGTCGGTAATAATAATTACCAATGGAATAAAATGACGGACAAAGGCGTTGTTAATACGACCGTAGATAAATTTAACAATGAAAATTATATGTATTCTTTCGTCGATAAAATATACCGACGGACAGATACAACCGTCAGTAAACCGTCGTTAAGATAATCGCAAAGGTTTCAATATTACTGACAGAAGAGGAAGAATGGAAGGTAAATACCATAAACAATTTCCTGACGGTTTATGGTATTCTGTCGGTAATTATAGTATTTTTTGCGATGGTCGTGTGTATTCCATCGGTAACTAAAAGTAAGATATTTATAAAAAAAATTCAGACATGAAATTTTATTTGATGATCTTATAAAAAATGCATAATTTCAACAGTTATGAATTATCTGTGCATAATAAATTTATTTGTTTAGATATTTAATTTGTTTAAACAGAAAGTTGATTGATGATATAAAGTTAAAATTTTCTTAATTGATAATAAAAACATTACAGTGTACACAATAAGTCATTGTAATTGAAAATAAATGACTACAACAATCCTAATTTTCTGGTGATTACGGGTGTTCTCAGCTGCTACCCCTCCCCTTCAACTGCTCCATCTCCTGTCTCAACTGAGTCATGTGCTCCATCAATGTCTGCACTAGGGTCCGAATCTTAGTGACTTCATTGGTTCGCACTAGTCTAGTAGGCGTTGATGTACTGGACATAGAGGATTGAGAATAACATGTGTTCGCAATGAACCTAGCCCGAATATCTGTCCACGACGGTCCCTACTACTGACAACATGAAGATACGTCTGAGTCTCTTCAACAGATTGTCCCTCCTGAGACTGTCGCTGAATGATTTGTTGTATTGGTCCTATTAGGAAGCAATGTTTATATTAGTAAGGGATTATTATTAAGAAATAATAATAATGCATTAATTTCACATACATTTAGCTCTTTATATCGACTATTGACTAATGTCATACCGTCAAGCTTTTTCATGTGAGTGTACAAAAATAACTGAATAGGTGTAGACCTCATGCCCAAAGACTTTTCCTACATATTTAACCTAAATTGTTAAATGTGAACTATATTTTATAAAAATTTCAGCAGAGTTTCCTCTATTTTTATTATATTTTCCCATGTTGAACAAATAAAATCACTTAACACAGCTATATATGGCACCAGGCATTTATACCATTGTCATTATCTATAATACAACAAAGTAAAAACATTTATAATATAAGTATCAAGTTTAGATACTTATAAGTCTCTGTGCATGCTCGTGGTGGGTTATTGATCCTCTCTTATATACGAGAAGACTCTCTCCTTCCGGGTCTCCATGTCTGTTGGTGGAGTTACGCCCTAAGATGGACATTGCCTCAGGGCTTCTCTAATACTCTTGCCAATGACTACATATTTGCTTCGAAATATAAGACGGTGGTATACCAGCTTTGTGTATCACATCAATAAAGTCGCGAAAACATGTGCGAACTCGCCTCTTCCATACTTTATGTATGATGGCGTTGATTCCAAAATCACAAAAAATTCTTTCTAAAATAAGAAGAAAAAATTTAAACTACTATAATGTAATAATATTTATCTAATTAGTGCATATAAATCAATATAAAAAGAAAATAAATATTTATTGTACCTCAAACTCCTGAAAGTAAAATCTCTTTGTGGCTTGATAGATATTCTTCCACACATAACCCTTAGGATCAATCCTTTCCTTAAATTTAGAAGTTATATTTCTGGAACACGGTCTAAGTGGAACCAACCTAATATAAGAAGTAATTTTATAAAATGAAAAAATTGATAAACGTATAACTTAATTAAAAACAAATAGTGATTAATGTGATTTTACTTACAGATTGTTGACAATTATTATATACTTTCTTCCATCAGGTCCCTTAGCTCCAGGTTGGCAGACTTCTCCTCTATCCAATAAAGTGGTATTGGATGATATATGAGTTGTGGATGACGATGGTTTAGCATGACGAGCAGTAGTTAATGCCTCATCTGTAACTATAGGCCCTAGAGGGGGAGGAGGTGAGTCAGTGCGAGCTGTAGACTGTGACAATCCACCTTCACATTAAATATATTCGAACATGCCTCTAAACTTGGGCCGCATTACCTCACACTGTCTCTTTGCTCTCATTTTTTGCTTGAAATTTATTGTTTGTCGAATTTTCTACAAATATAAGATTTTGAATTCAATATTTTACACAATATATGGAAGAAAAAAAAAGGTGATTTGTTGAATATCATAGTCAAGGACAAACAAAGAAAATGAAGGTTAACAATTGTTAAAGCCATAGAACATGAACAATAACAGCCCACATTCAATAGGACACATGTTGACTTCTAACTAGTAGGGAGGTTGTTTGATGACTTCTTACAGATACAACAATAAATCAACTTTAAAACTGAGTCTAATATATTACATCGACAAACCATAATGATATAATTATTTTGTTTGATTCCATGTGACATGGGAGTCGGTAAAGGTAAATGAGTCCCCGATGTCTGAATTCTTGAGAAGTGTCCTAGCATGTTCAAACACACCAATTGAAACAGTGATACTTCTTCCCTCAGGTGTATGCTTTTGAACACCTTCTTGTAACAGGGTTTCCGC
>JAOQMP010000001.1:23111256-23121553 GCA_027563575.1 Erythroxylum pedicellare
GATATTTCATCCACCTCTAAACAGACTTTTTTCCTGTCAATATTGCCAACGCAATCTCTGTTTACGTCGGTAATTTGCAAGGGTTTAAATTTCGTCGGTATTTTTCCTTTGCTAATTCCAACTTTTCTTGTAGTGATTAACTGATATTTCATCCACCTCTAAACAGACTTTTTTCCTGTCAATATTGCCAACGCAATCTCTGTTTACGTCGGTAATTTGTAAGGGTTTAAATTTCGTCGGTATTTTTCTTTGCTAATTCTAACTTTTCTTGTAGTGATTAAGTTACTGACATGCTTTGCCAAAGTGTTTCATCACTTGTACATGTTAGATCAAATTAACATAACTAATAAAGAGTAATTTAGCGCTCGTACGTGTTTAGACCAAATTAACATAATTAATAAAGATTAACTAAATTACGTCGTTTAATACCATAACTAAAATTACGACGTTTTTGGGAATGAAATCGTTAAATCAAAAGCAGCCCTTCGTTCTCGCACGGACATTTGCTGCTTTAGGAATTGTTGCGGCTTTAGGAAATTTATTACGAATTATATATCAGTCATAAAATAAGGATAGAATCCAATTGAATTCTAAAGACGCCGAACAGAGGTCACTGTTTAAAAGCTATCAAACAATCTGGAGGAGATTTTTTAATCTTCCCTGTCATGCACAGGAAGAGACAATCTTTCCCGTCATGGGTTGACATCCCTCCTGTATCACACATAAAAATGCCACAAATACAGCTTACCAGTACTAATGACTAAAGCAACAGGCAGAATTTCAGTAGGCTGTTACTGCAACATATTAACAAGGCTGCAGGCTAGTTCAATTTGAAAACCAAAAAAAACTCTCAATTCATATATCACAGTCACTAAAAAAATCAGTCTCAGCTCATAAACTACACTAGAATACATCCAATCAACAACTCCCACATTTTGGGCGTACATAGATGTGGCAACTAGCACTGGCAAGTAGGCTGCTACATCTATACTCCTCTGCGTGAATTTTGACACCAGCAAATCGGTAATCAGATTTCCCCAAGGTAAATCTGTTTATCGCTACTGCAAGATGCAATAATAGGTTCAGATGGGTGGAAAGCACACTCATTTACAGATCCAGTGTGACCGGGAAGCTTATACAATATGCGTCGAGAAGTTGTGTCCCAGATGTAGACCATGCGATCAGAACTACCAGCAGTAACCTTGCTCCCATCAGGTGACCAACCACATTTCAGTAGGTTCTTTTCAAAGTTATGCTGGTGCCCTTCCAAAATCTTCACACAACGATTTTGTGGTGCATAAGGGCGCATGTCCCAAATGCAAAGCTTGCAGTCCATACCATTGGTTAAAAGATAGGAGCCATCAGGACTCAATTGCATACCTGTTATCATATCTTGATGGCCTTCAAGTTTCATGGTTACCTCACCTTTTCGCAGGTCCCACACCTTAATATCATTGTCTATACCACCAGTAAAAATTTTATCTGATGCATCAGAGAAACTGACTGCAGTGATTTGATATTTATCTGGAAATGTTTGGATCGCACCCCTCTGTCGCATATCCCATAGTTTTGCAGTTCCATCATCCGATCCACTAACAACAAGTGGAGGCCCCCGACGGGACGGACAACATGAATTTACAAACGATGAATGTTCAGCCATTTTCTTTACCTGCTTCCCAGTCTCAACATCCCACGCCCTGACAGTTTTGTCAGGACTAGCTGATATTATCTGGGAACCATCTGTTGTCCACTGAAGATCCAACACCGCATTCTTGTGCCCTTTCAAAACCATGAAGTTTTTGCACTCCCCGTGGACATGCCAAAGGAAAATTTCTTTGTCATGAGATCCAGATGCAAGGACATTACCAGCTGGATTGAACTTCACTGTGTATATAGCACTTTGATGACCATTGAGTAACATGATAGGTGATTCCAAGCTTGAAGTCCGCTGCTTTCCATTAGGCCCAGGTGCTTGTGCTCCGTCATATCGAACTGTAGACCATTCCATTGGCCTTAGACCGGAGACAGACAAAGGATTCTCACCTTCTCTAGGAACAACTTGCATCTTGACACCAGCTATTCCGATGACCCACAATCCTAAACTGATGCATATAAAACCAAGCAAATAATTCTCACCACGGCGATTACAAGATCACGCTTCAACCTGGTTCTAACTCGCAACATATACTAGAACAATATATGTTCAATAACTCAAGAATGACAGCACACACACATTAAACACAAAAAAAGATGGAGTAAGCAGTGCCTGTTTCCTCTTTATCTTCTCTGATAGCCAATTCAGAAGCCTTTGTATGACATTTATTACATAATTTATCAACAAAGAAGAGATTACCTAAACAGTGGTAAAAAAACTGACAAAAACAAGTTTAGTTGTCGAGCGAAAAATTAAGATGAAGAAAAAAAAGCAACCGGCAAACGATTCTAAAACATAAGCACTCGTGGAATTCACATATCTGCTGTTGAAAGGTAAGAAAAGTAGGATCACTTATCAAAAATCGATGCAACCCAAGAACCCAGTTCAGGTAATCAAATATATCAAGTTTGGAAGCACAAAGATTCACTAACCAGATCCGAGTGGCAGGATTCGATGGTAAACCCTAGAGGGGTCTCTTCTTTTAATCTTCCAAGTAAAACCCAACAAGAAAAAAAAGAAAGGCTGCGTAATGTATTGTGTAGTCCTGCGTAAAACGCACCGTTCTACAAGTCTGGGCTTGGGCTTGGGCTTCTTACTTTGAAGCATAATAGTTTTGCTAATGTTTACTTCAGTGTCTAAGGCAATCAATCATTTCATTAGTCTTAATTCTTAAATAATAGCACAGCATCTCGACTTCGTATGATGTGTGAACCATTTAAAATAATGTACTCAACTAGTCATGTCCACCCCACCGAAATTTCTCAAAATGGCACCTCAATATATCATTATATCAAAGTTAACCCAAATTTTTATGAATTTATTGGTCTAATCATCAAGAATTAAACAATAATTAATGACTTTCCTCCAATCTTCTCCTTATACATTAGGAGCCTTGTGTGATTTTTTTTAATTAAAAAAAACCCCCCACATAATTTTAATGCTAGTCTCGTATGAAAGTGATAATTCAAAGCTTTAATTTCAAGTTGGAAGTTAAATATATCTTCAGATTTTAAATTCAATTAGTTTTGTTTCAGATGTTTGGCATTAAACTAACTGCCAAGATTCCAAAGAAGAAGTTATTAAGAGTGTGATTAATTGCTAACCACAACTTTAACATAACATTTCAGCATATAATCAAGTACAAACTTTTTCCGAATTCCAATTATGTCCCTTGACCCAGATGCCGCCAACTCATCGCCGTCACCGTTTGCAAACAGAGACTGGTTCTTTCCTTCTCCGACATTCATCCACCGTCCGCCGCCAAAATCCCCTCGCCGATTCTCCGCCTCTTCTAGAATCTCCCAACCCTACCTTCACCACCACCACCACGACTCCAAGCCTCCGAAGCCACCGCCGTCTCATTCTCGTTCACCAGGTCCACCGTCGACTCCAATTCCTGCCGCTCCGAGTGGCTCCAACTATGGTAAGATTTCCCGACGAGATAGCTTTCTTCGTCGGCCGGAGAACTCCGGGAAACAAGAGGAAGGAGACGCTAAATTCCAACTTTTGAGGGAAACGACGACGTTTGGGGAGAAAGGTGCTCGGTTCTCCGGTTTTCGGATCAGAGTCCGGTGGCAAATGGCCGTTTCAACTGCGGTAATACCTATATGATTTTTATATACCTCTTCTGTACGTGACAATTATCGCAGTTTGTGTTTGGCTGGTGCAGATTGTGATTACGGCTCTAGCTTCTTTAGTGCACAAGAATTTCTCTTTACACAACCAGGTCGATGATTTGGAGGTATATTATTACTATCCTAAATCTGATAGAGGTTTCTTCTTTTTGCTACTTACCATGCACAACACTGCTGACTGAAAGTTGGTTGTGTTCTACAGGAGCAAATTTCAAAACTACATTTCAGATTACGAGCTTGCAATATTTCATCCTCTCTAGGCTATGTAGATTCCAGATTACAGGAGATAGATGATATTTCTAGTAAAAGTTTGAAAGTTGTGGCTCTGATTGTCTCAGTAACGCTATTATCAATACCAATTGTTAGCTTAAAGTACATTGATTTTGTGTCTAAATCGAGATCGCTGGACACAGTTTCAGAAGAAGTTTCTCTGAGTAAGCAGCTGGCATATCGGGTGGATCTCTTCTTATCAGTTCATCCATATGCTAAGCCACTGACATTGCTCGTTGCAACTTTACTCCTCATCTTTCTCGGAGGTCTGGCCCTTTTTGGTGTGACAGATGATTACTTAGCTGATTGCCTATGGTTATCCTGGACATATGTAGCTGATTCAGGCAACCATGCTAACTCGGAAGGTATTGGTCCGAGATTAGTTTCTGTTTCGATTAGCTTCGGTGGGATGCTTATTTTTGCAATGATGCTTGGGCTTGTATCTGATGCAATATCCGAGAAGTTTGATTCACTAAGGAAAGGAAAGAGTGAGGTAGTTGAGCAAAACCACACCCTGATTCTTGGGTGGAGTGATAAACTGGTAAAATTCTTTCTAGTTGCATGGCTTGTTCATTTCTGATTTCTGTATTTCTTCCATGTGAAATGGCTGGCTTTTTTCTTTTTGAAACAGTTCTAGTTGCAATAAGGATATGTAAATAGACATTGATTATGAGATTCTGGAAGACATTTCTGAGTTGGGAGATAAAATGTAAATGGTAATGCATGCAATATCTCCAGCATTTGTTCCTTACCAGATACTGATTAAATTGTTGCACAACTAGGGATCTTTGTTGAATCAACTTGCTATTGCCAACGAAAGTTTGGGCGGAGGAATTATTGTGGTGATGGCTGAACGAGACAAGGAGGAGATGGAAATGGACATTGCTAAAATGGAATTCGACTCCAAAGGAACTTCTGTGATATGCAGAAGTGGTAGCCCTCTTATTCTCGCTGATCTGAAAAAGGTAATACTGATTGAGATTCTTCCAGTTTTAGAATGGTAAAATTTTCCATGGCTGAACTTAATCTTGCTAAAAAATTTTTATGAATAAATTCAGTCATATAGAAAATGATAATGGCCCAAGTAATATTGTGCTTTATTATGGTCTACGTACATATTTTCATTTGCAATGCCCAGATATTGCAAAAAATGCTGAAGTGCAACCCACAATTGAATGAATAACAAAGTGCATGTTCTATGTATCTTACACACATTTTCTTGTTGCAATTTTTCTAATTCTTATCTTGCTTTATGGGTTTTTTCTTTCATGTTACAAGTAGCAAATTTTAAATGTCCTTTTATTTATGTCATTTCTAAAGATGTTTTATGTCAAAGGCATGCTGGATCATCTTCATGTTCTTAGATGTTCAAAATGATGCCTGTTGTTCTAATTTGTCATATACCAGCTTATTTTTCATGTTCCAATACTTTCTTCATATCAGTAATTCCTCTTAATTAGGTTCTTCTTGTCACAGCTACCATTTGCCTTCTTGTAACCTCCGCAATTAGAGTGGATATTCACCTTATCAACGTATCACATGGTTCAATCTCATAGGATGTATTTGCAAAGATGATTGTGATGCTATGATTCTATCTGTTTTTCTTTGCTAATTATCATTCAAGTTTTCCAGGTATCTGTCTCTAAAGCCCGTGCAATAATTGTCCTTGCTGATGATGGAAATGCTGATCAGGTCTACTTGACTCGAAAAGTCAATTTGCTGAATGCTTGAGTTGAAAGAAAATGGTTATCATCATTTACTAATTCATGGCTGTATGCAGAGTGATGCTCGAGCATTGAGAACAGTGTTGAGTCTAACAGGGGTCAAAGAAGGGCTGAGAGGGCACATTGTCGTGGAAATGAGTGATCTTGACAATGAGGTATTGGTAAAACTTGTTGGTGGTGATCTTGTCGAAACTGTTGTTGCTCATGATGTAATTGGTCGCTTGATGATTCAATGTGCCCGGCAGCCAGGACTTGCTCAGGTTACTTTCTGAGTCAGTTTTAGTTTTATGAATTGGTAGCATCAATATAAATCCAACCATTATAACAAATCTAGCAATATATGACTTTTCAAAAAAAAATCTAGCAATATATATCTTTTGCTGCTTTAAATTATTGCTTGGCAAACTTGTTTCCAGGTTTTCCGTAATTGACAACTTAAGGATGTAATATGGCAGATCTGGGAAGACATCCTGGGGTTCGAAAACTGTGAATTTTACATCAAAAGATGGCCACAGTTGGATGGCATGCAATTTGAGGATGTTTTAATCAGTTTTCCTGATGCAATACCGTGTGGGGTCAAGGTTGCATCTTGTGGTGGTAAGATTATCTTAAATCCTGATGATACATATGTCCTCCAAGACGGTGATGAAGTGCTTGTTATAGCTGAAGATGATGATAGCTATACTCCTGCAGCGTTACCTACGGTGCTTTCACTTTCCTTAGAAAGATGGTTTTCCAATAGATTGCCTATCTTTTTCTTTTCTTAGTTCAATCATCCTCTGTGCTACAAGTACAAATAAAGTTGGCCTTCCGTGTCTTAACCACTTAGTAGTGGAAACAAACTTACTACTTTACTAATTCAAGATATGCCAACAAGTTTGTATGATTCAAATTAATGGAAGAAAGAAATGATCAGTAAAAATTTGACTAGGTACGGAATGATGTTTCTTTTGGTGGAATACTATTACCCCTTTAGAAGTTTGCTTACTATCTTGTCTTATATTTGCTACTATTGAATAAAATAATTTTATGCAGTTGGACAAAATATTTTATCCTTTTATATGGAACTAAACTTACTTGAATGATATTAGAATAATACATGATCCATTTTCTAACCTCACCCTACAACTTAAGTTTTTGGATAGAGTAGTTTCCTATTATGGTAATAGAGCCTCGTGTGACTAAATCTCGAGTTCAAGTTGTTGCAACATCTTATCTATAGTATATTTGTGATTTGTTGTGTTGGCCAATATTTTGTGTGGAGAGGTGTGTTAAAATAATATATGATCCGCTGTTGGGCCTTGCCTAACAACTTAAGCTTTTGAATTGAGCAGTTTCCTGACAAATACCACCATTAAATCTTGACTTAGTATTCATCTTTTCCTTATTATCTTAGCCCAGTGATAATTCTTGTCATGGTAAATCGGAGGACTCTTTGTTTAGCACAAGTCCACCAAATGAGTTCTGTGCATTTTCAAACAAATAGAATAGGACTACTCCGAGAGTTTTATTTTTGGAGTTTGTTCATGTTTATACTTCTAGGGACTTGTAAAAGTTAATTGCCTAGCATACTCGTACTTCTCCACCAACATTGTATTATTGTGGCCCAGATTGTGATGGCCTTTTCATTCTAGATTATGCAAAACTGGATATTAAATGCAGCAAAGGCATGCATTATGTATCCTTGTTTTGGAAAATTAAGTGAAATCGGAATGAGAAAGGAGGCAATTAGTCATGATCAATCAGACCTGTCATTCATGACAAACTTGCCCCAATATATACAAATATAGGATAATGCGTTCGCTGGAATTTAACTAAATGGGCATGGCATAATTAAAAGACTTACGCAAAATAATCAATTTCATCATTCAGGTCAAAGAAGCATCATTTATGCACTTTGCCCGACCAGTCAGAAAGCCACAGAAGATTCTACTTTGTGGATGGAGGAGGGACATTGATGATATGATTGTGGTAAGTTCTATCTATGAAGCACCTAATTCTTTTCTTGTTCGCCTGGATGCTGCAGGTATGGAGGGGAAGTCTACCCAAAGACTTCATTGTTCCAAAGTCTGCAGAAAAGATACTTTTATGTGGTTGGCGACGAGATATGGAAGATATGATTATGGTAACACGATAAGGATACACAATCATACTCCCAATACACCTTGGGTTGAACAAAGTGGTGGTAGATGCTTCACGATTTTCTTGTCATGTTTTGAGTGTCTATTTAAGTTGTGAAGTTACCAAAATTCAGTTAAAAAAGGACATATCAGTTCTTGATGCTCCTAATAGTTTGGGGTCCAGTGAGGGTTAGCTACTATGTGTAGCATTTTGGTCCGACTAATTCAGTCTTAAGAATGAACTTCATTCTGTTATGGCATGGAAATTTGTGTTTACTACTAAGTAGCATTTCGATCTGACTAATTCAGTCTTAAGAATGAACTTAAATCTGTTATGGCATGGAAATTTGTGTTTAATCACCATAGCTCATATCATTTCCGATTTACTCTTACAATGGTTGTTCACTAAGTCCACCATGTCTACCAGTGGATTTATCTTTTGACAGATTGACAAGAAGTTTACAATTTCCTCCTTTCCTCAATTACGCAATCATTTTTACCATTATATTCTTGTGTTAGCAAGCATTCAACAAAATATTCTCTATTCTTTTCATTTTTGCTCCTTCGTTACTAATATCTGCTGTCATAAGAATATAACCTAATTTCAAGTGTATGGTTTCTGCCTTCCAGTTTGACTTTATCATCTCATCATCTTCCAAACACAAATCTCACCTGTTGCTTCTATGTACACTATTTTCTTGCCTTTCCCATTTCTTTTTTGTGATGTAGAATAGTTAATGAAGTCATCACATTAGTGAATTCTCTTGCCGTTCAAGTTAAATAAATAGTTTGTCACCCTTTAGTCTTGTAACGATTGTAGGTTCTCCTGGATATTAATTGATGCTAATCAGAGTAGCTTGTTCTACTTTCTTTTTCTTTCCCCATCACCAAGTTAATAGAATATGTTACTCTGTTGGATCAGGTCCTGGATGCCTTCTTAGCACCTGATTCAGAGCTTTGGATGTTTAATGAGGTTCTCGAAAACGAGAGGGAAAAGAAGCTTATTGATGGTGGTCTGGATTTGAGCAGACTGGTGAACATATCATTGGTTAATAGAGAGGGAAATGCTGTGATTCGGCGTCACTTGGAGAGTCTTCCTTTAGAATCTTTCGACTCGGTAAGTAGTACAACCTGTAAAAATATAGTGAGATAGACATTTATTCAGATTTTGACGCGATATCTTGTGTTCACAGATCTTGATTTTGGCTGATGAATCTGTGGAAGATTCAGCCATTCAAGCTGATTCTAGGTCTCTGGCCACACTATTATTGATCCGTGATATTCAGGTATTCAGAAATTGATCTAACTGAATTGTGGTTGTACATGATGATTCCATTGCTGAAGTAATGAGAGCACTTGTGACCACGGTTGACGATAGATTGATTGACATTGTAGCTTTCTGGTTCTTCATGGACATTAGACTAAGTCATTGAGCTTTCTAGTAAAGTTTTACATTTTTCAGAGAGTTGGAAAAAGTAAAGTTTGCTTTGATACTTGTCTTATAGGAAATGCATTATTTGAATTATTGAAAATTCTTTCCTAATAGATAAGTATATAAATATATGGTTCTCATGATTCTTTAAGGCAAAGCGTCTTCCATATAGAGAAACTATGGCTTCCCAGCTCCAAAGAAGCTTCTCACAGGGTTCCTGGATTGGTGAGATGCAGCAGGCTTCAGACAAATCAGTAATAATCAGTGAAATTTTGGACCCAAGGACTAAAAATCTATTGTCCATGTCAAGGATCAGTGATTATGTTCTATCAAATGAGCTTGTCAGCATGGCATTGGCCATGGTTGCAGAGGATCGTCAGATAAATGCTGTATTAGAGGAGCTTTTTGCAGAGGAGGTAGTGTTTCTCGATGATTAAAATATTGAGAACGTTTGGGAGTACAAATGTTTTAAGAGAAAAATAAGCTTACAAGAGTGTAATCACAAATTAACATGTTCATGTTACTGCTTTTTAGAAAAATTTAGGCTAGCTTGTCAATTGACATTCTGCAATTCTGCATTCTTTAATTGATACCAGAAATTCATTAAAGATGTAGATATCATGTTAATTTTCATTATTGGGATAAAACCTCCAGTAGCTCAATTTTTAGTAGTGGTAAATATGCCTCTTTTTTTTTTTTTTGTGTGTGGGTAAGAATTGGTTAAAATATGATAATTTGTTTGAGAGACAAGTTCTGATTATTAATGACACGTATTGCTTATAGAACTTTTCTTCATCAGGGAAGCGAGTTGCAGATTCGGCAAGCAGATCTCTATCTTCGTGAAGGTGAGGAGTTGAGTTTTTATGAAATAATCTTACGAGCCCGAGGGAGGAGAGAGATTGTAATCGGCTACCGTTCAGCTACTGCTGAAAGAGCAGTCATCAATCCACCTGCCAAAAGTG